>WWNC01000333.1:0-70279 GCA_011125475.1 Melanerpes aurifrons | reverse complement strand
TTAAACCTAAAGGGAAAGGCCTAACACCAAATTTCATTAGCCATCTGATCTAACTTCTGGAGACAGTCAAAATGATCCTTAGAATTCTTCCCTATCTTATTCTTGTGCTGAGATACAGGGTGCTCATCGTGCTGTAAACTGCTTGATTTCGAGAGTGAGCGAAACTAATGAAAGCATTGTTGGGGTGAAACCTAAAGGGAAAGGAATAGCAGCAAATTGCATTGCACATGTGATCTAACTTCTGGAGGCAGTCAAAATGAGTATTTGAATTCTTCCCTACCTCTTTCCTCTACTGAGATACAGGGTGCTTCAACCTGCTTTAAAATGCTTGATTTCGAGAGTGAGCGAAACTAATGAAAGCATTGTTGGGTTAAAAGCTAAAGGGAAAGGCCTAACACCAATTGCGTTGGCCATCTGATCTAACTTCTGGAGGCAGTCAAACTGATCCTTAGAATTCTTCCCTATCTTATTCTTGTGCTGAGATACAGGGTGCTCCTTCGTGCTGTAAAATGCTTGATTTCGAGAGTGAGCGAAATTAATGAGAACATTGTTGGGGTTAAACCTAAAGGGAAAGGCCTAGCACCAAATTGCATTGGCCATCTGATCTAACTTCTGGAGGCCGTCATAATGAGTATTTGAATTCTTCCCTACCTTTCCTCTGCTGAGATACAGCGCTCTCCATCATGCTGTAAAATGCTTGATATCGAGAGTGAGCAAAACTAATGAAATCATTGTTGGGTTAAAACCATAAAGGGAAAGGCCTAGCATCAAAATTGCATTGGCCATCTGATCTAACTTCTGGAGGCAGTCAAAATGAGTATTTGAATTCTTCCGTACCTTTTCCTCTGCTGAGATACAGGGTGCTTCAACCTGCTTTAAAATGCTTGATTTCGAGAGTGAGCGAAACTAATGAAAACTTTGTTGGGTTAAAACCATAAGGGAAAGGCCTAGCACCAAATTGCATTGCACATCTGATCTAACTTCTGGAGGCAGTCAAAATGAGTATTTGAATTCTTCCCTATCTTATTTCCTCTACTGAGATACAGGGTGCTCCAACGTCTTTAGTAAATGCTTGATTTCGAGAGTGAGCGAAACTAATGAAAACATTGTTGGGTTAAAACCTAAAGGGAAAGGCCAAGCACCAAATTGCATTGGTCATCTGATCTAACTTCTGGAGGCCGTCAAAATGAGTATTTGAATTCTTCCCTACCTTTTCCTCTGCTGAGATACAGCGCTCTCCATCATGCTGAGAAATGCTTGATATCGAGAGAGCAAAACTAATGAAATCATTGTTGGGGCAAAACCTAAAAGGAAAGGCCAAGCACCAAATTGCATTGGCCATCTGATCTAACTTCTGCATATAGCCAAACTGATCCTTAGAATTCTTCCTATCTTATTCTTGTGCTGAGATACAGGGTGCTCCAACCTGCTGTAAAATGTTTGATTTCGAGAGTGAGCGAAACTAATGAGAACATTGTTGGGTTAATACCTAAAGGGAAAGGCCTAGCACCAAATTGCATTAGCCATCTGATCTAACTTCTGGAGACAGTCAAAATGATCCTTTGAATTCTTCCCTATCTTATTCTTGTGCTGAGATACAGGGTGCTCCAACCTGCTGTAAAATGCTTGATTTCGAGAGTGAGCGAAACTAATGAAAACATTGTTGGGGTAAAACCTAGAGGGGAAAGGACCTAGCACCAAATTGCATTGGCCATCTGATCTAACTTCTGGAGGCCGTCAAAATGAGTATTTGAATTCTTCCCTATTTTTTCCCCTGCAGAGATACAGGGTGCTCCAACCTGCTGTAAAATGCTTGATTTCGAGAGTGAGCGAAATTAATGAAACCATTGTTGGGTTAAAACCTAAAGGGAAAGGCCAAGCACCAAATTGCATTGGTCATCTGATCTAACTTCTGGAGGCCGTCAAAATGAGTATTTGAATTCTTCCCTACCTTATTCTTGTGCTGAGATACAGGGTGCTCCAACCTGCTGTAAAATGCCCGATTTCGAGAGTGAGCGAAACT
This sequence comes from Melanerpes aurifrons, assembly GCA_011125475.1. Classification (NCBI taxonomy): domain Eukaryota; kingdom Metazoa; phylum Chordata; class Aves; order Piciformes; family Picidae; genus Melanerpes; species Melanerpes aurifrons. The sequence continues at coordinate 68,256 of WWNC01000333.1, read as the reverse complement.
AATGAAAATATTGTTGGGGTAAAACCTAAAGGGAAAGACCTAGCACCAACTTGCATTGGCCATCTGATCTAACTTCTGGAGGCAGTCAAAATGAGTATTTGAATTCTTCCCTATCTTATTCTTGTGCTGAAATACAGCGTGCTCCAACCTGCTGTAAAATGCTTGATTTCGAGAGTGAGCGAAAGTAATGAGAACATTGTTGGGTTAAAACCTAAAGGGAAAGGCCAAGCACCAAATTGCATTGGTCATCTGATCTAACTTCTGGAGGCCGTCAAAATGAGTATTTGAATTCTTCCCTACCGCTTTCCTCTGCTGAGATACAGCGCTCTCCATCATGCTGAGAAATGCTTGATATCGAGAGTGAGCAAAACTAATGAAATCATTGTTGGTTTAAACCTAAAGGAAAGGCCAAGCACCAAATTGCATTGGCCATCTGATCTAACTTCTGCATATAGCCAAAATGAGTCCTTAGAATTCTTCCCTACCTTATTCTTGTGCTGAGATACAGGGTGCTCCAACCTGCTGTAAAATGTTTGATTTCGAGAGTGAGCGAAACTGAGAAAACATTGTTGGGTTAATACCTAAAGGGAAAGGCCTAGCACCAAATTGCATTGGTCATCTGATCTAACTTCTGGAGGCAGTCAAAATGATCCTTAGAATTCTTCCCTATCTTATTCTTGTGCTGAGATACAGGGTGCTCCAACCTGCTGTAAAATGTTTGATTTCGAGAGTGAGCGAAAATAATGAAAGCATTGTTGGGGTGAAACCTAAAGGGAAAGGAATAGCAGCAAATTGCATTGGCTATCTAATCTAACTTCTGGAGGCAGTCAAACTGATCCTTAGAATTCTTCCCTGCCTCTTTCCTCAGCTGAGATACAGGGTGCTCCAACCTGCTGTAAAATGCCTGATTTCGAGAGTGAGCGAAACTAATGAAAACATTGTTGGGGTAAAACCTAAAGGGAAAGGCCTAGCACCAAATTGCATTGGCCATCTGATCTAACTTCTGGAGGCCGTCAAAATGAGTATTTGAATTCTTCCTACCTCTTTCCTCTGCTGAGATACAGAGCGCTCCAACATGCTGAGAAATGCTTGATTTCGAGAGTGAGCAAAACTAATGAAATCATTGTTAGGTGAAACCTAAAGGGAAAGGCCAGCACCAAATTGCATTGGCCATCTGATCTAACTTCTGGAGGCAGGCAAAATGATCCTTAGAATTCTTCTCTATCTTATTCTTGTGCTGAGATACAGGGTGCTCCAACCTGCTGTAAAATGCTTGATTTCGAGAGTGAGCGAAACTAATGAGAACATTGTTGGGTTAAAACTTAAAGGGAAAGGCCAAGCAGCAAACAGCATTGGTCATCTGATCTAACTTCTGGAGGCCGTCAAAATGAGTATTTGAATTCTTCCTACCGCTTTCCTCTGCTGAAATACAGCCTTCTCCATCATGATGTAAAATGCTTGATTTTTAGCGTGATAGAAACTAATGAAAACATTGTTAAAACCTAAAGGGAAAGGTCTGGCACCAAATTCCACTGGCCATCTCATCTAACTTCTGGAGACAGTCAAAATGAGTATTTGAATTCTTCCCTACCTCTTTCCTCTACTGAGATACAGAGCGCTCAAACGTCTTTAGAATGCTTGATTTCGAGAGTGAGCGAAACTAATGAAAGCATTGTTGGGGTGAAACCTAAAGGGAAAGAATAGCAGCAAATTTCATTGGCTATCTAATCTAACTTCTGAGGCAGTCAAATGAATATTAGAATTCTTCCCTATCTTATTCTTGTGCTGAGAAACAGGGTGCTCCAACCTGCTGTAAAATGCCTGATTTCGAGAGTGAGCGAAACTAATGAAAACATTGTTGGGATAAAACCTAAAGGAAAGGCCTAACACCAATTGCATTGGCCATCTGATTTAACTTCTGGAGGCAGTCAAAATGAGTATTTGAATTCTTCCTACCGCTTTCCTCTGCTGAAATACAGCGTGCTCCATCATGCTGTAAAATGCTTGATTTCGAGAGTGAGCGAAACTAATGAAACATTGTTGGGGTAAAACCTAGAGGGAAAGGCCTAACACCAAATTGCATTGGCCATCTGATCTAACTTCTGGAGGCAGTCAAAATGAGTATTTGAATTCTTCCCTATCTTATTCTTGTGCTGAGATACAGGGTGCTCCAACCTGCTGTAAAATGCTTGATTTCGAGAGTGAGCGAAACTAATGAAAACATTGTTGGGGTAAAACCCAACATTGTTGGGTTAAAACCTAAAGGGAAAGGCCAAGCACCAAATTGCATTGGCCATCTGATCTAACTTCTGGAGGCCGTCAAAATGAGTATTTGAATTCTTCCCTACCGCTTTCTCTCTGCTGAGATACAGCGCTCTCCATCATGCTGAAAATGCTTGATTTCGAGAGTGAGCAAAACTAATGAAATCATTGTTGGGGCAAAACCTAAAGGGAAAGGCCAGCACCAAATTGCATTGGCCATCTGATCTAACTTCTGCAGGCAGTCAAACTGATCCTTAGAATTCTTCCCTATCTTATTCTTGTGCTGAGATACAGGGTGCTCCAACCTGCTGTAAAATGCTTGATTTCGAGAGTGAGCGAAACTAATGAGAAAATTGTTGGTTTAATACCTAAAGGAAAGGCCTAGCACCAAATTGCATTGGCCATCTGATCTAACTTCTGGAGGCAGTCAAAATGAGTATTTGAATTCTTCCGTACCGCTTTCCTCTGCTGAGATACAGGGTGCTCCAACCTGCTGTAAAATGCTTGATTTCGAGAGTGAGCGAAACTAATGAAAACTTTGTTGGGTTAAAACCATAAGGGAAAGGCCTAGCACCAAATTGCATTGCACATGTGATCTAACTTCTGGAGGCAGTCAAAATGAGTATTTGAATTCTTCCTACCTCTTTCCTCTACTGAGATACAGAGCGCTCCAACGTCTTTAGAATGCTTGATTTCGAGTGTGAGCGAAAATAATGAAAGCATAGTTGGGGTGAAACCTAAAGGGAAAGGAATAGCAGCAAATTGCATTGGCTATCTAATCTAACTTCTGGAGCCAGTCAAACTGATCCTTAGAATTCTTCCCTGCCTCTTTCCTCAGCTGAGATACAGGGTGCTCCAACCTGCTGTAAAATGCCTGATTTCGAGAGTGAGCGAAACTAATGAAATCATTGTTGGTTTAATACCTAAAGGAAAGGCCAAGCACCAAATTGCATTGGCCATCTGATCTAACTTCTGGAGGCCATAGCCAAACTGAGTATTTGAATTCTTCCCTACTTTATTCTTGTGCTGAGATACAGGGTGCTCCAACCTGCTGTAAAATGTTTGATTTCGAGAGTGAGCGAAACTAATGAACATTGTTGGGTTAAAACCTAAAGGAAAGGCCTAGCACCAAATTTCATTGGCCATCTGATCTAACTTCTGGAGACAGTCAAAATGATCCTTAGAATTCTTCCCTATCTTATTCTTGTGCTGAGATACAGGGTGCTCATCGTGCTGTAAACTGCTTGATTTCGAGAGTGAGCGAAACTAATGAAAGCATTGTTGGGGTGAAACCTAAAGGGAAAGGAATAGCAGCAAATTGCATTGGCCATCTGATCTAACTTCTGGAGGCAGTCAAAATGAGTATTTGAATTCTTCCCTACCTCTTTCCTCTGCTGAGATACAGGGTGCTCCCTGCTTTAAAATGCTTGATTTCGAGAGTGAGCGAAACTAATGAAAGCATTGTTGGGTTAAAACCTAAAGGGAAAGGCCTAACACCAATTGCATTGGCCATCTGATCTAACTTCTGGAGGCAGTCAAACTGATCCTTAGAATTCTTCCTATCTTATTCTTGTGCTGAGATACAGGTGCTCCTTCGTGCTGTAAAATGCTTGATTTCGAGAGTGAGCGAAACTAATGAGAACATTGTTGGAGTGAAACTTAAAGGGAAAGGCCAAGCACCAAATTGCATTGGCCATCTGATCTAACTTCTGGAGGCAGTCAAAATGAGTATTTGAATTCTTCCCTATTTTTCCCTGCAGAATACAGGGTGCTCCAAAATGCTGTAAAATGCTTGATTTCGAGAGTGAGCGAAATTAATGAGAACATTGTTGGGGTTAAACCTAAAGGGAAAGGCCTAGCACCAAATTGCATTGGCCATCTGATCTAACTTCTGGAGGCCGTCAAAATGAGTATTTGAATTCTTCCCTACTTTTCCTCTGCTGAGATACAGCGCTCTCCATCATGCTGAGAAATGCTTGATATCGAGAGTGAGCAAAACTAATGAAATCATTGTTGGTTTAATACCTAAAGGGAAAGGCCAAGCACCAAATTGCATTGGCCATCTGATCTAACTTCTGCAGGCAGTCAAACTGATCCTTAGAATTCTTCCTACCTTATTCTTGTGCTGAGATACAGGTGCTCCAACCTGCTGTAAAATGTTTGATTTCGAGAGTGAGCGAAACTGAGAACATTGTTGGGTTAATACCTAAAGGGGAAAGGCCTAGCACCAAATTGCATTGGTCATCTGATCTAACTTCTGGAGGCAGCCAAAATGAGTATTTGAATTCTTCCCTATCTTATTCTTGTGCTGAGATACAGGGTGCTCCAACCTGCTGTAAAATGTTTGATTTCGAGAGTGAGCGAAAATAATGAAAACATTGTTGGGGTGAAACCTAAAGGGAAAGGAATAGCAGCAAATTTCATTGGCTATCTAATCTAACTTCTGGAGCCAGTCAAACTGATCCTTAGAATTCTTCCCTGCCTCTTTCCTCAGCTGAGATACAGGGTGCTCCAACCTGCTGTAAAATGCCTGATTTCGAGAGTGAGCGAAACTAATGAAATCATTGTTGGTTTAATACCTAAAGGGAAAGGCCAAGCACCAAATTGCATTGGCCATCTGATCTAACTTCTGCATATAGCCAAACTGATCCTTAGAATTCTTCCCTACTTTATTCTTGTGCTGAGATACAGGGTGCTCCAACCTGCTGTAAAATGTTTGATTTCGAGAGTGAGCGAAACTGAGAACATTGTTGGGTTAAAACCTAAAGGGAAAGGCCTAGCACCAAATTTCATTAGCCATCTGATCTAACTTCTGGAGACAGTCAAAATGATCCTTAGAATTCTTCCCTATCTTATTCTTGTGCTGAGATACAGGGTGCTCATCGTGCTGTAAACTGCTTGATTTCGAGAGTGAGCGAAACTAATGAAAGCATTGTTGGGGTGAAACCTAAAGGGAAAGGAATAGCAGCAAATTGCATAGCACAGGTGATCTAACTTCTGGAGGCAGTCAAAATGAGTATTTGAATTCTTCCCTACCTCTTTCCTCTACTGAGATACAGGGTGCTTCAACCTGCTTTAAAATGCTTGATTTCGAGAGTGAGCGAAACTAATGAAAGCATTGTTGGGGTAAAACCTAAAGGAAAGGCCTAACACCAATTGCATTGGCCATCTGATCTAACTTCTGGAGGCAGTCAAAATGAGTATTTGAATTCTTCCCTACCTTTTCCTCTGCTGAAATACAGCGTGCTCCATCATGCTGTAAATGCTTGATTTCGAGAGTGAGCGAAACTAATGAAACATTGTTGGGGTAAAACCTAGAGGGAAAGGCCTAACACCAAATTGCATTGGCCATCTGATCTAACTTCTGGAGGCAGTCAAAATGAGTATTTGAATTCTTCCCTATCTTTTCTTGTGCTGAGATACAGGGTGCTCCAACCTGCTGTAAAATGCTTGATTTCGAGAGTGAGCGAAACTAATGAAACATTGTTAGGTTAAAACCTAAAGGGAAAGGCCAAGCACCAAATTGCATTGGCCATCTGATCTAACTTCTGGAGGCAGTCAAATGAGTATTTGAATTCTTCCCTACCGCTTTCCTCTGCTGAGATACAGCGCTCTCCATCATGCTGAAAATGCTTGATTTCGAGAGTGAGCAAAACTAATGAAATCATTGTTGGGTTAAAACCTAAAGGGAAAGGCCAAGCACCAAATTGCATTGGCCATCTGATCTAACTTCTGGAGGCAGTCAAAATGAGTATTTGAATTCTTCCCTATCTTATTCTTGTGCTGAGATACAGGGTGCTCCAACCTGCTGTAAAATGCTTGATTTCGAGAGTGAGCGAAACTAATGAGAACATTGTTGGTTTAAACCTAAAGGGAAAGGCCTAGCACCAAATTGCATTGGCCATCTGATCTAACTTCTGGAGGCCGTCAAAATGAGTATTTGAATTCTTCCGTACCGCTTTCCTCTGCTGAGATACAGGGTGCTCCAACCTGCTGTAAAATGCTTGATTTCGAGAGTGAGCGAAACTAATGAAAACATTGTTGGGTTAAAACCTAAGGAAAGGCCTAGCACCAAATTGCATTGGCACATGTGATCTAACTTCTGGAGGCAGTCAAAATGAGTATTTGAATTCTTCCCTACCTCTTTTCCTCTACTGAGATACAGAGCGCTCCAACGTCTTTAGAATGCTTGATTTCGAGAGTGAGCGAAAATAATGAAAACATTGTTGGGGTGAAACCTAAAGGAAAGGAATAGCAGCAAATTTCATTGGCCATCTGATCTAACTTCTGGAGACAGTCAAAATGATCCTTAGAATTCTTCCCTATCTTATTCTTGTGCTGAGATACAGGGTGCTCCATCGTGCTGTAAAATGCTTGATTTCGAGAGTGAGCGAAACTAATGAAACATTGTTGGGGTGAAACCTAAAGGGAAAGGAATAGCACCAAATTGCATTGGCCATCTGATCTAACTTCTGGAGGCAGTCAAAATGAGTATTTGAATTCTTCCCTACCTCTTTCCTCTACTGAGATACAGGTGCTTCAACCTGCTTTAAAATGCTTGATTTCGAGAGTGAGCGAAACTAATGAAACATTGTTGGGTTAAAAACCTAAAGGGAAAGGCCTAACACCAAATTGCATTGGCCATCTGATCTAACTTCTGGAGGCAGTCAAACTGATCCTTAGAATTCTTCCCTATCTTATTCTTGTGCTGAGATACAGGGTGCTCCTTCGTGCTGTAAAATGCTTGATTTCGAGAGTGAGCCAAACTAATGAGAACATTGTTGGGTGAAACTTAAAGGAAAGGAATAGCTGCAAATTGCATTGGCCATCTGATCTAACTTCTGGAGGCAGTCAAAATGAGTAATTGAATTCTTCCTATTTTTTCCCCTGCTGAGATACAGGGTGCTCCACGCTGCTGTAAAATGCTTGATTTCGAGAGTGAGCGAAACTAATGAAACATTGTTGGGTTAAAACCTAAAGGGAAAGGCCTAGCACCAAATTGCATTGGCCATCTGATCTAACTTCTGGAGGCCGTCATAATGAGTATTTGAATTCTTCCCTACCGCTTTCCTCTGCTGAGATACAGCGCTCTCCATCATGCTGAGAAATACTTGATATCGAGAGTGAGCAAAACTAATGAAATCATTGTTGGTTTAATACCTAAAGGGAAAGGCCAAGCACCAAATTGCATTGGCCATCTGATCTAACTTCTGCATATAGCCAAACTGATCCTTAGAATTCTTCCCTACCTTATTCTTGTGCTGAGATACAGGGTGCTCCAACCTGCTGTAAAATGTTTGATTTCGAGAGTGAGCGAAACTGAGAACATTGTTGGGTTAATACCTAAAGGGAAAGGCCTAGCACCAAATTGCATTGGTCATCTGATCTAACTTCTGCATATAGCCAAACTGATCCTTAGAATTCTTCCCTATCTTATTCTTGTGCTGAGATACAGGGTGCTCCAACCTGCTGTAAAATGTTTGATTTCGAGAGTGAGCGAAAATAATGAAAGCATTGTTGGGGTGAAACCTAAAGGGAAAGGAATAGCAGCAAATTTCATTGGCTATCTAATCTAACTTCTGGAGGCAGTCAAAATGATCCTTAGAATTCTTCCCTGCCTCTTTCCTCAGCTGAGATACAGGGTGCTCCAACCTGCTGTAAAATGCCTGATTTCGAGAGTGAGCGTAACTAATGAAAACTTTGTTGGGGTGAAACCTAAAGGGAAAGGCCTAGCACCAAATTGCATTGCACATGTGATCTAACTTCTGGAGGCAGTCAAAATGAGTATTTGAATTCTTCCCTACCTCTTTCCTCTACTGAGATACAGAGCGCTCCAACGTCTTTAGAATGCTTGATTTCGAGAGTGAGCGAAACTAATGAAAGCATTGTTGGGGTGAAACCTAAAGGGAAAGGAATAGCAGCAAATTGCATTGGCCATCTGATCTAACTTCTGGAGGCAGGCAAAATGAGTATTAGAATTCTTCTCTATCTTATTCTTGTGCTGAGATACAGGGTGCTCCAACCTGCTGTAAAATGCTTGATTTCGAGAGTGAGCGAAACTAATGAGAACATTGTTGGGTTAAAACTTAAAGGGAAAGGCCAAGCAGCAAACAGCATTGGTCATCTGATCTAACTTCTGGAGGCCGTCAAAATGAGTATTTGAATTCTTCCCTACCGCTTTCCTCTGCTGAAATACAGCCTTCTCCATCATGATGTAAAATGCTTGATTTTTAGAGTGATAGAAACTAATGAAAACATTGTTGGTTTAAAACCTAAAGGGAAAGGTCTGGCACCAAATTCCATTGGCCATCTCATCTAACTTCTGGAGGCCGTCAAAATGAGTATTTGAATTCTTCCCTACCTCTTTCCTCTACTGAGATACAGAGCGCTCAAACGTCTTTAGAATGCTTGATTTCGAGAGTGAGCGAAACTAATGAAAGCATTGTTGGGGTGAAACCTAAAGGGAAATGAATAGCAGCAAATTTCATTGGCTATCTAATCTAACTTCTGGAGGCAGTCAAAATGAATATTAGAATTCTTCCCTATCTTATTCTTGTGCTGAGAAACAGGGTGCTCCAACCTGCTGTAAAATGCCTGATTTCGAGAGTGAGCGAAACTAATGAAAACATTGTTGGGATAAAACCTAAAGGGAAAGGCCTAACACCAATTGCATTGGCCATCTGATTTAACTTCTGGAGGCAGTCAAAATGAGTATTTGAATTCTTCCCTACCGCTTTCCTCTGCTGAAATACAGCGTGCTCCATCATGCTGTAAAATGCTTGATTTCGAGAGTGAGCGAAACTAATGAGAACATTGTTGGGGTAAAACCTAGAGGGAAAGGCCTAACACCAAATTGCATTGGCCATCTGATCCAACTTCTGGAGGCAGTCAAAATGAGTATTTGAATTCTTCCCTATCTTATTCTTGTGCTGAGATACAGGGTGCTCCAACCTGCTGTAAAATGCTTGATTTCGAGAGTGACCGAAACTAATGAGAACATTGTTAGGTTAAAACCTAAAGGGAAAGGCCAAGCACCAAATTGCATTGGCCATCTGATCTAACTTCTGGAGGCAGTCAAAATGAGTATTTGAATTCTTCCCTACCGCTTTCCTCTGCTGAGATACAGCGCTCTCCATCATGCTGAGAAATACTTGATATCGAGAGTGAGCAAAACTAATGAAATCATTGTTGGGGCAAAACCTAAAGGGAAAGGCCAAGCACCAAATTGCATTGGCCATCTGATCTAACTTCTGCATATAGCCAAACTGATCCTTAGAATTCTTCCCTATCTTATTCTTGTGCTGAGATACAGGGTGCTCCAACCTGCTGTAAAATGCTTGATTTCGAGAGTGAGCGAAACTAATGAGAACATTGTTGGTTTAATACCTAAAGGGAAAGGCCTAGCACCAAATTGCATTGGCCATCTGATCTAACTTCTGGAGGCCGTCATAATGAGTATTTGAATTCTTCCGTACCGCTTTCCTCTGCTGAGATACAGGGTGCTCCAACCTGCTGTAAAATGCTTGATTTCGAGAGTGAGCGAAACTAATGAAAACTTTGTTGGGTTAAAACCATAAGGGAAAGGCCTAGCACCAAATTGCATTGCACATGTGATCTAACTTCTGGAGGCAGTCAAAATGAGTATTTGAATTCTTCCCTACCTCTTTCCTCTACTGAGATACAGAGCGCTCCAACGTCTTTAGAATGCTTGATTTCGAGAGTGAGCGAAAATAATGAAAGCATTGTTGGGGTGAAACCTAAAGGGAAAGGAATAGCAGCAAATTTCATTGGCTATCTAATCTAACTTCTGGAGCCAGTCAAACTGATCCTTAGAATTCTTCCCTGCCTCTTTCCTCAGCTGAGATACAGGGTGCTCCAACCTGCTGTAAAATGCCTGATTTCGAGAGTGAGCGAAACTAATGAAATCATTGTTGGTTTAATACCTAAAGGGAAAGGCCAAGCACCAAATTGCATTGGCCATCTGATCTAACTTCTGCATATAGCCAAACTGATCCTTGAATTCTTCCCTACTTTATTCTTCTGCTGAGATACAGGGTGCTCCAACCTGCTGTAAAATGTTTGATTTCGAGAGTGAGCAAAACTGAGAACATTGTTGGGTTAAAACCTAAAGGAAAGGCCTAGCACCAAATTTCATTAGCCATCTGATCTAACTTCTGGAGACAGTCAAAATGATCCTTAGAATTCTTCCCTATCTTATTCTTGTGCTGAGATACAGGGTGCTCATCGTGCTGTAAACTGCTTGATTTCGAGAGTGAGCGAAACTAATGAAAGCATTGTTGTGGTGAAACCTAAAGGGAAAGGAATAGCAGCAAATTGCATTGGCCATCTGATCTAACTTCTGGAGGCAGTCAAAATGAGTATTTGAATTCTTCCCTACCTCTTTCCTCTACTGAGATACAGGGTGCTTCAACCTGCTTTAAAATGCTTGATTTCGAGAGTGAGCGAAACTAATGAAAACATTGTTGGGTTAAACCTAAAGGGAAAGGCCTAACACCAAATTGCATTGGCCATCTGATCTAACTTCTGGAGGCAGTCAAACTGAGCATTTGAATTCTTCCTATCTTATTCTTGTGCTGAGATACAGAGTGCTCCTTCGTGCTGTAAAATGCTTGATTTCGAGAGTGAGCGAAACTAATGAGAACATTGTTGGGGTGAAACTTAAAGGGAAAGGAATAGCTGCAAATTGCATTGGCTATCTGATCTAACTTCTGGAGGCAGTCAAAATGAGTAATTGAATTCTTCCCTATTTTTCCCTGCTGAGATACAGGGTGCTCCAACCTGCTGTAAAATGCTTGATTTCGAGAGTGAGCGAAATTAATGAAACATTGTTGGGGTTAATACCTAAAGGGAAAGGCCTAGCACCAAATTGCATTGGCCATCTGATCTAACTTCTGGAGGCCGTCAAAATGAGTATTTGAATTCTTCCCTACCGCTTTCCTCTGCTGAGATACAGCGCTCTCCATCATGCTGAAAATGCTTGATATCGAGAGTGAGCAAAACTAATGAAATCATTGTTGGTTTAATACCTAAAGGGAAAGGCCAAGCACCAAATTGCATTGGCCATCTGATCTAACTTCTGCATATAGCCAAACTGATCCTTAGAATTCTTCCCTACCTTATTCTTGTGCTGAGATACAGGGTGCTCCAACCTGCTGTAAAATGTTTGATTTCGAGAGTGAGCGAAACTGAGAACATTGTTGGGTTAATACCTAAAGGGAAAGGCCTAGCACCAAATTGCATTAGCCATCTGATCTAACTTCTGGAGACAGTCAAAATGATCCTTGAATTCTTCCCTATCTTATTCTTGTGCTGAGATACAGGGTGCTCATCGTGCTGTAAAATGCTTGATTTCGAGAGTGAGCGAAACTAATGAAAGCATTGTTGGGGTGAAACCTAAAGGGAAAGGAATAGCAGCAAATTGCATTGCACATGTGATCTAACTTCTGGAGGCAGTCAAAATGAGTATTTGAATTCTTCCCTACCTCTTTCCTCTACTGAGATACAGGGTGCTCAACCTGCTTTAAAATGCTTGATTTCGAGAGTGAGCGAAACTAATGAAAACTTTGTTGGGTTAAAACCAAAGGAAAGGCCTAGCACCAAATTGCATTGGCACATCTGATCTAACTTCTGGAGGCAGTCAAAATGAGTATTTGAATTCTTCCCTACCTCTTTCCTCTACTGAGATACAGAGCGCTCCAACGTCTTTAGAATGCTTGATTTCGAGAGTGAGCGAAACTAATGAGAACATTGTTGGGTTAAAACCTAAAGGGAAAGGCCAAGCACCAAATTGCATTGGTCATCTGATCTAACTTCTGGAGGCCGTCAAAATGAGTATTTGAATTCTTCCCTACCGCTTTCCTCTGCTGAGATACAGCGCTCTCCATCATGCTGAGAAATACTTGATATCGAGAGTGAGCAAAACTAATGAAATCATTGTTGGGGCAAAACCTAAAGGGAAAGGCCAAGCACCAAATTGCATTGGCCATCTGATCTAACTTCTGCATATAGCCAAACTGATCCTTAGAATTCTTCCCTATCTTATTCTTGTGCTGAGATACAGGGTGCTCCAACCTGCTGTAAAATGTTTGATTTCGAGAGTGAGCGAAACTGAGAACATTGTTGGGTTAATACCTAAAGGGAAAGGCCTAGCACCAAATAGCATTAGCCATCTGATCTAACTTCTGGAGACAGTCAAAATGATCCTTAGAATTCTTCCCTATCTTATTCTTGTGCTGAGATACAGGGTGCTCCAACCTGCTGTAAAATGCTTGATTTCGAGAGTGAGCGAAACGAATGAAAACATTGTTGGGGTAAAACCTAGAGGGAAGGACCTAGCACCAAATTGCATTGGCCATCTGATCTAACTTCTGGAGGCCGTCAAAATGAGTAATTGAATTCTTCCCTATTTTTTCCCCTGCAGAGATACAGGGTGCTCCACGCTGCTGTAAAATGCTTGATTTCGAGAGTGAGCGAAATTAATTTGAACATTGTTGGGTTAAAACCTAAAGGGAAAGGACTAGCACCAAATTGCATTGGCCATCTGATCTAACTTCTGGAGGCAGTCAAAATGAGTATTTGAATTCTTCCCTATCTTATTCTTGTGCTGAGATACAGGGTGCTCCAACCTGCTGTAAAATGCTTGATTTCGAGAGTGAGCGAAACTAATGAGAACAGTGTTGGGTTAAAACCTAAAGGGAAAGGCCAAGCACCAAATTGCATTGGCCATCTGATCTAACTTCTGGAGGCAGTCAAAATGAGTATTTGAATTCTTCCCTACCTCTTTCCTCTACTGAGATACAGGGTGCTTCAACCTGCTTTAAAATGCTTGATTTCGAGAGTGAGCGAAACTAATGAAAACTTTGTTGGGTTAAAACCATAAGGGAAAGGCCTAGCACCAAATTGCATTGCACATGTGATCTAACTTCTGGAGGCAGTCAAAATGAGTATTTGAATTCTTCCCTACCTCTTTCCTCTACTGAGATACAGAGCGCTCCAACGTCTTTAGAATGCTTGATTTCGAGAGTGAGCGAAACTAATGAGAACATTGTTGGGTTAAAACCTAAAGGAAAGGCCAAGCACCAAATTGCATTGGTCATCTGATCTAACTTCTGGAGGCCGTCAAAATGAGTATTTGAATTCTTCCCTACCTTTTCTTCTGCTGAGATACAGCGTCTCCATCATGCTGTAAAATGCTTGATTTCGAGAGTGAGCAAAACTAATGAAATCATTGTTGGGGCAAAACCTAAAGGGAAAGGCCAAGCACCAAATTGCATTGGCCATCTGATCTAACTTCTGCATATAGCCAAACTGATCCTTAGAATTCTTCCCTATCTTATTCTTGTGCTGAGATACAGGGTGCTCCAACCTGCTGTAAAATGTTTGATTTCGAGAGTGAGCAAACTAATGAAACATTGTTGGGTTAATACCTAAAGGGAAAGGCCTAGCACCAAATAGCATTAGCCATCTGATCTAACTTCTGGAGACAGTCAAAATGATCCTTAGAATTCTTCCCTATCTTATTCTTGTGCTGAGATACAGGGTGCTCCAACCTGCTGTAAAATGCTTGATTTCGAGAGTGAGCGAAACGAATGAAAACATTGTTGGGGTAAAACCTAGAGGGAAGGACCTAGCACCAAATTGCATTGGCCATCTGATCTAACTTCTGGAGGCCGTCAAAATGAGTAATTGAATTCTTCCCTATTTTTTCCCCTGCAGAGATACAGGGTGCTCCACGCTGCTGTAAAATGTTTGATTTCGAGAGTGAGCGAAAATAATGAAAGCATTGTTGGGGTGAAACCTAAAGGGAAAGGAATAGCAGCAAATTTCATTGGCTATCTAATCTAACTTCTGGAGGCAGTCAAAATGATCCTTAGAATTCTTCCCTTTGCCTCTTTCCTCAGCTGAGATACAGGGTGCTCCAACCTGCTGTAAAATGCCTGATTTCTCCATCATGAGAGTGAGCGTAACTAATGAAAACTTTGTTGGGGTGAAACCTAAAGGGAAAGGCCTAGCACCAAATTCCATTGCCATCTGATCTAACTTCTGGAGGCAGTCAAAATGAGTATTTGAATTCTTCCCTACCTCTTTCCTCTACTGAGATACAGAGCGCTCCAACGTCTTTAGAATGCTTGATTTCGAGAGTGAGCGAAACTAATGAAAGCATTGTTGGGGTGAAACCTAAAGGGAAAGGAATAGCAGCAAATTGCATTGGCCATCTGATCTAACTTCTGGAGGCAGGCAAAATGAGTATTAGAATTCTTCTCTATCTTATTCTTGTGCTGAGATACGGGGCGCTCCAACCTGCTGTAAAATGCTTGATTTCGAGAGTGAGCGAAACTAATGAGAACATTGTTGGGTTAAAACCTAAAGGGAAAGGCCAAGCAGCAAACAGCATTGGTCATCTGATCTAACTTCTGGAGGCCGTCAAAATGAGTATTTGAATTCTTCCCTACCGCTTTCCTCTGCTGAAATACAGCCTTCTCCATCATGATGTAAAATGCTTGATTTTTAGCGTGATAGAAACTAATGAAAACTTTGTTGGGGTAAAACCTAAAGGGAAAGGTCTGGCACCAAATTCCACTGGCCATCTCATCTAACTTCTGGAGGCCGTCAAAATGAGTATTTGAATTCTTCCCTACCTCTTTCCTCTACTGAGATACAGAGCGCTCAAACGTCTTTAGAATGCTTGATTTCGAGAGTGAGCGAAACTAATGAAAGCATTGTTGGGGTGAAACCTAAAGGGAAATGAATAGCAGCAAATTTCATTGGCTATCTAATCTAACTTCTGGAGGCAGTCAAAATGAATATTAGAATTCTTCCCTATCTTATTCTTGTGCTGAGAAACAGGGTGCTCCAACCTGCTGTAAAATGCTTGATTTCGAGAGTGAGCGAAACTAATGAGAACATTGTTGGGTTAAAACCTAAAGGGAAAGGCCAAGCACCAAATTGAATTGGTCATCAGATCTAACTTCTGGAGACCGTCAAAATGAGTATTTGAATTCTTCCCTACCGCTTTCCTCTGCTTTAATACAGCCTTCTCCATCATGATGTAAAATGCTTGATTTTGAGCGTGAGCGAAAATAATGAAAGCATTGTTGGGGTGAAACCTAAATGGAAAGGAATAGCAGCAAATTGCATTGGCTATCTAATCTAACTTCTGGAGGCAGTCAAACTGATCCTTAGAATTCTTCCCTGCCTCTTTCCTCAGGGTGCTCCAACCTGCTGAGATAGAGGGTGCTCCACCCTGAAGTAAAATGCTTGATTTCTTCTGAAGCAGTCAAAATGAGTATTTGAAACTAATAGACTAGAATAGAATAAAACAGGTTGGAAGAGAACTTCAAGATCATCACGTCCAACCTATCACCCAACACTACCCAATCAACTAACCCATGTAACCAAGCAACCTGTCAAGTCTCCTACTGAACACCTCCAGTGACGGCGACTCCACCACCTCCCAGGCAGCCCATTCCAATGGGCAATCACTCTCTCCGTGTAAAACTTCCTCCTGACCTCCAGCCTGAACTTCCCCTGGCGCAGCCTGAGACTGTGTCCTCTTGTTCTGGTGCTGGCTGCCTGGGAGAAGAGACCAACCTCTGTCTGTTTACAACCCCCTTCAGGTAGTTGTAGAGAGTAATGAGGTCACCCTGAGTCTCCTCCCCTCCAGGCTAAGCAGCCCCAGCTCCCTCAGTCTCTCCTCATAGGGCTTGTGTTCCAAGCCCCTCACTAACTTCGTTGCCCTTCTCTGGACTCGTGCCAGCAAGTCAGCATCCTTCCTAAACTGAGGGGCCCAGAACTGGACACAGTACTCGAGGTGTGGCCTAACAAGTGCAGTGTACAGGGGCAGAATGACCTCCCTGCTCCTGCTGGCCACACTGTTCTTAATGCAGGCCAGGATACCATTGGCCCTCTTGGCTGCCTGGGCACACTGCAGGCTCATGTTCATCCTACCATCAACCAGCACTCCCAGGTCCCTCTCTGCCTGGCCGCTCTCCAGCCACTCTGACCCAGCCTGTAGCACTGCATGGGGTTGTTGTGGCCAATGTGCAGAACCCGGCACTTGGATGCATTAAATCTCATGCCGTTGGACTCTGCCCATCTGTCCAGCCTATCGAGGTCTCTCTGCAAAGCCTCTCTACCCTCTAGCAGATCAACTCCTGTCCACAGTTTGGTGTCATCAGCAAATTTACTGATGATAGACACAATGCCCTCATCCAAATCATCCAAAAAGATGTTAAAGAGGATGGGGCCCAGCACTGATCCCTGAGGGACAGCAATACTGACTGGCCGCCAGACGGACGTGACACCATTCAAGACCACTCTCTGCGTTCGGCCATCCAGTCATAGGCCAATATAGAGGCTCCCCCGGGGCTCTATATACGCTCCCATTGGCTCCATAGCCCACTATAGAGGCTCCCACGGGCTCTATAGACGCTCCCATTGGCTCCATAGGCCTCTAGAGAGGCTCCCACGGGCTCTATAGACGCTCCCATTGGCTACATTGGCCAATTTAGAGGCTCCCACGGGCTCTATAGACGCTCCCATTGGCTCCATAGGCCTCTAGAGAGGCTCCCACGGGCTCTATAGACGCTCCCATTGGCTCCATAGGCCACTATAGAGGCTCCCACGGGCTCTATAGACGCTCCCATTGGCTCCATAGGCCACTATAGAGGCTCCCACGTGCTCTATAGACGCTCCCATTGGTTCCATAGGCCTCTAGAGAGGCTCCCACGGGCTCTATAGACGCTCCCATTGGCTCCATAGGCCTCTAGAGAGGCTCCCACGGGCTCTATAGACGCTCCCATTCGCTAGATAGACCAATATAGAGGCTCCCACGGGATCTATAGACGCTCCCATTGGCTCCATAGGCCTCTAGAGAGGCTCCCACGGGCTCTATAGATGCTGCCATTGGCTCCATAGGCCTCTAGAGAGGCTCCCACGGGCTCTATAGACGCTCCCATTGGCTCCATAGGCCTCTAAAGAGGCTCCCACGGGCTCTATAGATGCTCCCATTGGCTCCATAGGCCTCTAGAGAGGCTCCCACGGGCTCTATAGACGCTCCCATTGGCTCCATAGGCCTCTAGAGAGGCTCCCACGGGCTCTATAGACGCTCCCATTGGCTCCATAGGGCACTAGAGAGGCTCCCACGGCCTCTATAGACGCTCCCATTGGCTCCATAGGCCTCTAGAGAGGCTCCCACGGGCTCTATAGACGCTCCCATTGGCTCCATAGGCCTCTAGAGAGGCTCCCACGGGCTCTATAGACGCTCCCATTGGCTCCATAGGCCTCTAGAGAGGCTCCCACGGGCTCTATAGACGCTCCCATTGGCTCCATAGGCCTCTAGAGAGGCTCCCACGGGCTCTATAGACGCTCCCATTGGCTCCAAAGGCCACTAGAGAGGCTCCCAAGGGCTCTATAGACGCTCCCATTGGCTCCATAGGCCTCTAGAGAGGCTCCCACGGGCTCTATAGACGCTCCCATTGGCTCCATAGGCCTCTAGAGAGGCTCCCACGGGCTCTATAGACGCTCCCATTGGCTCCATAGGCCTCTAGAGAGGCTCCCCCGGGCTCTATAGACGCTCCCACTTTCTCCAAAGGCCTCTAGAGAGGCTCCCACGGGCTCTATAGACGCTCCCATTGGCTCCATAGGCCTCTAGAGAGGCTCCCACGGGCTCTATAGATGCTCCCATTGGCTCCATAGGCCTCTAGAGAGGCTCCCATGGGCTCTATAGACGCTCCCATTGGCTCCATAGGCCTCTAGAGAGGCTCCCACGAGCTCTATAGACGCTCCCATTGGCTCCATAGGCCTCTAGAGAGGCTCCCACGGGCTCTATAGACGCTCCCATTGGCTCCATAGGCCTCTAGAGAGGCTCCCACAGGCTCTATAGACGCTCCCATTGGCTCCATAGGCCACTAGAGAGTCTCCCACGGGCTCTATAGA
This sequence comes from Melanerpes aurifrons, assembly GCA_011125475.1. Lineage (NCBI taxonomy): Eukaryota > Metazoa > Chordata > Aves > Piciformes > Picidae > Melanerpes > Melanerpes aurifrons. The sequence continues at coordinate 50,037 of WWNC01000333.1, read as the reverse complement.
CACTCCCATTGGCTCCATAGGCCACTAGAGAGGCTCCCACGGGCTCTATAGACGCTCCCATTGGCTCCATAGGCCTCTAGAAATGCTCCCACGGGCTCTATAGACGCTCCCATTTTCTCCAAAGGCCTCTAGAGAGGCTCCCACGGGCTCTATAGATGCTCCCATTGGCTCCATAGGCCTCTAGAGAGGCTCCCACGGGCTTTATAGAGGCTCCCATTGGCTCCATAGGCCTCTAGAGAGGCTCCCACGGGCTCTATAGACGCTCCCATTGGCTCCATAGGCCTGTAGAGAGGCTCCCACGGGCTCTATAGACGCTCCCATTGGCTCCATAGGCCTCTAGAGAGGCTCCCACAGGCTCTATAGACGCTCCCATTGGCTCCATAGGGCTCTAGAGAGGGTCCCACGGGCTCTATAGACGCTCCCATTGGCTCCATAGGCCTCTAGAGAGGCTCCCACGGGCTCTATAGACGCTCCCATTGGCTCCATAGGCCTGTAGAGAGGCTCCCACGGGCTCTATAGACGCTCCCATTGGCTCCATAGGCCTCTAGAGAGGCTCCCACGGGCTCTATAGACGCTCCCATTGGCTCCACAGGCCTCTAGAGAGGCTCCCACGGGCTCTATAGACGCTCCCATTGGCTCCATAGGCCTCTAGAGAGGCTCCCACGGGCTCTATAGACGCTCCCATTGGCTCCATAGGCCACTAGAGAGGCTCCCACGGGCTCTATAGACGCTCCCATTGGCTCCATAGGCCTCTAGAGAGTCTCCCACGGGCTCTATAGACGCTCCCATTGGCTCCATAGGCCTCTAGAGAGGCTCCCACGGGCTCTATAGACGCTCCCATTGGCTCCATAGGCCTCTAGAGAGGCTCCCACGGGCTCTATAGACGCTCCCATTGGCTCCATAGGCCTCTAGAGAGGCTCCCACGGGCTCTATAGACGCTCCCATTGGCTCCATAGGCCTCTAGAGAGGCTCCCACGGGCTCTATAGACGCTCCCATTGGCTCCATAGGCCTCTAGAGAGGCTCCCACGGGCTCTCTAGACGCTCCCATTGGCTCCATAGGCCTCTAGAGAGGCTCCCACGGGCTCTATAGACGCTCCCATTGGCTCCATAGGCCTCTAGAGAGGCTCCTGGGCTCTATAGACGCTCCCATTGGCTCCATAGGCCTCTAGAGAGGCTCCCACGGGCTCTATAGACGCTCCCATTGGCTCCATAGGTCACTATAGAGACTCCCACGCCCTCTATAGACGCTCCCATTGGTTCCATAGGCCTCTAGAGTGGCTCCCACGGGCTCTATAGACGCTCCCATAGGCTCCATAGGCCACTATAGAGGCTACCCACGAGCTCTATAGACGCTCCCATTTGCTCCATAGGCCTCTAGAGAGGCTCCCACGGGCTCTATAGATGCTCCCATTGGCTCCATAGGCCTCTAGAGAGGCTCCCACGGGCTCTATAGACGCTCCCATTGGCTCCATAGGCCTCTAGAGAGGCTCCCACGGGCTCTATAGACGCTCCCATTGGCTCCATAGGCCTCTAGAGAGGCTCCCACGGGCTCTATAGATGCTCCCATTGGCTCCATAGGCCTCTAGAGAGGCTCCCACAGGCTCTATAGACGCTCCCTTTGGCTCCATAGGCCACTAGAGAGGCTCCCACGGGCTCTATAGACACTCCCATTGGCTCCATAGGCCTCTAGAGAGGCTCCCACGGACTCTATAGACGCTCCCATTGGCTCCATAGGGCTCTAGAGAGGCTCCCACGGGCTCTATAGACGCTCCCATTGGCTCCATAGGCCTCTAGAGAGGCTCCCACGGGGTCTATAGACGCTCCCATTGGCTCCAAAGGCCACTATAGAGGCTCCCACGGGCTCTATAGACGCTCCCATTGGCTCCATAGACCACTAGAGAGGCTCCCACGGGCTCTATAGACGCTCCCATTGGCTCCAAAGGCCACTATAGAGGCTCCCACGGGCTCTCTAGATGCTCCCATTGGCTCCATAGGCCTCTAGAGAGGCTCCCACGGGCTCTATAGACGCTCCCATTGGCTCCATAGGCCTCTAGAGAGGCTCCCACGGCTCTATAGACGCTCCCATTGGCTCCATAGGCCTCTAGAGAGGCTCCCACGGGCTCTATAGACGCTCCCATTGGCTCCATAGGCCTCTAGAGAGGCTCCCACGGGCTCTATAGACGCTCCCATTGGCTCCTTAGGCCTCTAGAGAGGCTCCCACGGGCTCTATAGACGCTCCCATTGGCTCCATAGGCCTCTAGAGAGGCTCCCACGGGCTCTATAGATGCTCCCATTGGCTCCATAGGCCTCTAGAGAGGCTCCCACGGGCTCTATAGAGGCTCCCATTGGCTCCATAGGCCTCTAGAGAGGCTCCCACGGGCTCTATAGACGCTCCCATTGGCTCCATAGGCCTCTAGAGAGGCTCCCACGGGCTCTATAGACGCTCCCATTGGCTCCATAGGCCTCTAGAGAGGCTCCCACGGGCTCTATAGACGCTCCCATTGGCTCCATAGGCCTCTAGAGAGGCTCCCACGGGCTCTATAGACGCTCCCATTGGCTCCACAGGCCTCTAGAGAGGCTCCCACGGGCTCTATAGACGCTCCCATTGGCTCCATAGGCCTCTAGAGAGGCTCCCACGGGCTCTATAGACGCTCCCATTGGCTCCATAGGCCACTAGAGAGGCTCCCACGGGCTCTATAGACGCTCCCATTGGCTCCATAGGCCTCTAGAGAGGCTCCCACGGGCTCTATAGACGCTCCCATTGGCTCCATAGGCCTCTAGAGAGGCTCCCACGGGCTCTATAGACGCTCCCATTGGCTCCATAGGCCTCTTGAGAGGCTCCCACGGGCTCTATAGACGCTCCCATTGGCTCCATAGGCCTCTAGAGAGGCTCCCACGGGCTCTATAGACGCTCCCATTGGCTCCATAGGCCTCTAGAGAGGCTCCCACGGGCTCTATAGACGCTCCCATTGGCTCCATAGGCCACTATAGAGGCTACTACGGGCTCTCTAGACGCTCCCATTGGCTCCATAGGCCTCTAGAGAGGCTCCCACGGGCTCTATAGACGCTCCCATTGGCTCCATAGGCCTCTAGAGAGGCTCCCACGGGCTCTATAGACGCTCCCATTGGCTCCATAGGCCTCTTGAGAGGCTCCCACGGGCTCTATAGACGCTCCCATTGGCTCCATAGGCCTCTAGAGAGGCTCCCACGGGCTCTATAGACGCTCCCATTGGTTCCATAGGCCTCTAGAGAGGCTCCCACGGGCTCTATAGACGCTCCCATAGGCTCCATAGGCCACTAGAGAGGCTCCCACGGGCTCTATAGACGCTCCCATTGGCTCCATAGGCCTCTAGAGAGGCTCCCACGGGCTCTATAGACGCTCCCATTGGCTCCATAGGCCTCGAGAGAGGCTCCCACGGGCTCTATAGACGCTCCCATTGGCTCCATAGGCCTCTAGAGAGGCTCCCACGGGCTCTATAGACGCTCCCATTGGCTCCATAGGCCTCTAGAGAGGCTCCCACGGGCTCTATAGATGCTCCCATTGGCTCCATAGGCCTCTAGAGAGGCTCCCACGGGCTCTATAGACGCTCCCATTGGCTCCATAGGCCACTAGAGAGGCTCCCACGGGCTCTATAGACACTCCCGTTGGCTCCATAGGCCTCTAGAGAGGCTCCCACGGGCTCTATAGACGCTCCCATTGGCTCCATAGGCCTCTAGAGAGGCTCCCACGGCTCTATAGACGCTCCCATTGGCTCCATAGGCCTCTAGAGAGGCTCCCACGGGCTCTATAGACGCTCCCATTGGCTCCAAAGGCCACTATAGAGGCTCCCACGGGCTCTATAGACGCTCCCATTGGCTCCATAGGCCACTAGAGAGGCTCCCACGGGCTCTATAGACGCTCCCATTGGCTCCAAAGGCCACTATAGAGGCTCCCACGGGCTCTATAGATGCTCCCATTGGCTCCATAGGCCTCTAGAGAGGCTCCCACGGGCTCTATAGACGCTCCCATTGGCTCCATAGGCCTCTAGAGAGGCTCCCACGGGCTCTATAGACGCTCCCATTGGCTCCATAGGCCTCTAGAGAGGCTCCCACGGGGCTCTATAGACGCTCCCATTGGCTCCATAGGCCTCTAGAGAGGCTCCCCGGGCTCTATAGACGCTCCCATTGGCTCCATAGGCCTCTGGAGAGGCTCCCACGGGCTCTATAGACGCTCCCATTGGCTCCATAGGCCACTAGAGAGGCTCCCCCGGGCTCTATAGACGCTCCCATTGGCTCCATAGGCCTCTAGAGAGGCTCCCACGGGCTCTATAGACGCTCCCATTGGCTCCATAGGCCTCTAGAGAGGCTCCCACGGGCTCTATAGACGCTCCCATTGGCTCCATAGGCCTCTAGAGAGGCTCCCACGGGCTCTATAGACGCTCCCCCATTGGCTCCATAGGCCTCTAGAGAGGCTCCCACGGGCTCTATAGACGCTCCCATTGGCTCCATAGGCCTCTAGAGAGGCTCCCGGGCTCTATAGACGCTCCCATTGGCTCCATAGGCCTCTAGAGAGGCTCCCACGGGCTCTATAGACGCTCCCATTGGCTCCATAGGCCTCTTGAGAGGCTCCCACGGGCTCTATAGACGCTCCCATTGGCTCCATAGGCCACTAGAGAGGCTCCCACGGGCTCTATAGACGCTCCCATTGGCTCCATAGGCCTCTAGAGAGTCTCCCACGGGCTCTATAGACGCTCCCATTGGCTCCATAGGCCTCTAGAGAGGCTCCCACGGGCTCTATAGACGCTCCCATTGGCTCCATAGGCCTCTAGAGAGGCTCCCACGGGCTCTATAGACGCTCCCATTGGCTCCATAGGCCTCTAGAGAGGCTCCCACGGGCTCTATAGACGCTCCCATTGGCTCCATAGGCCTCTAGAGAGGCTCCCACGGGCTCTATAGACGCTCCCATTGGCTCCATAGGCCACTATAGAGGCTACTACGAGCTCTATAGACGCTCCCATTGGCTCCATAGGCCTCTAGAGAGGCTCCCACGGGCTCTATAGACGCTCCCATTGGCTCCATAGGCCTCTAGAGAGGCTCCCACGGGCTCTATAGACGCTCCCATTGGCTCCATAGGCCTCTAGAGAGGCTCCCACGGGCTCTATAGACGCTCCCATTGGCTCCATAGGTCACTATAGAGACTCCCACGACCTCTATAGACGCTCCCATTGGTTCCATAGGCCTCTAGAGAGGCTCCCACGGGCTCTATAGACGCTCCCATTGGCTCCATAGGCCACTATAGAGGCTACTACGAGCTCTATAGACGCTCCCATTGGCTCCATAGGCCTCTAGAGAGGCTCCCACGGGCTCTATAGACGCTCCCATTGGCTCCATAGGCCTCTAGAGAGGCTCCCACGGGCTCTATAGACGCTCCCATTGGCTCCATAGGCCTCTAGAGAGGCTCCCACGGGCTCTATAGACGCTCCCATTGGCTCCATAGGCCTCTAGAGAGGCTCCCACGGGCTCTATAGACGCTCCCATTGGCTCCATAGGCCTCTAGAGAGGCTCCCACAGGCTCTATAGACGCTCCCATTGGCTCCATAGGCCTCTAGAGAGGCTCCCACGGGCTCTATAGACGCTCCCATTGGCTCCATAGGCCTCTAGAGAGGCTCCCACGGGCTCTATAGACGCTCCCATTGGCTCCATAGGCCTCTAGAGAGGCTCCCACGGGCTCTATAGAAGCTCCCATTGGCTCCATAGGCCTCTAGAGAGGCTCCCACGGGCTCTATAGACGCTCCCATTGGCTCCAAAGGCCACTATAGAGGCTCCCACGGGCTCTATAGACGCTCCCATTGGCTCCATAGACCACTAGAGAGGCTCCCACGGGCTCTATAGACGCTCCCATTGGCTCCAAAGGCCACTATAGAGGCTCCCACGGGCTCTCTAGATGCTCCCATTGGCTCCATAGGCCTCTAGAGAGGCTCCCACGGGCTCTATAGACGCTCCCATTGGCTCCATAGGCCTCTAGAGAGGCTCCCACGGGCTCTATAGACGCTCCCATTGGCTCCATAGGCCTCTAGAGAGGCTCCCACGGGCTCTATAGACGCTCCCATTGGCTCCATAGGCCTCTAGAGAGGCTCCCACGGGCTCTATAGACGCTCCCATTGGCTCCATAGGCCTCTTGAGAGGCTCCCACGGGCTCTATAGACGCTCCCATTGGCTCCATAGGCCTCTAGAGAGGCTCCCACGGGCTCTATAGATGCTCCCATTGGCTCCATAGCCCTCTAGAGAGGCTCCCACGGGCTCTATAGACGCTCCCATTGGCTCCATAGGCTCCCCTGGCTCTATAGACGCTCCCACATAGCCTCTATCCCAGACGCTCCCAGAGGCTCCATAGGCCTCTAGAGAGGCTCCCAGGGGCTCTATAGACGCTCCCATTGGCTCCATAGGCCTCTAGAGAGGCTCCCACGGGCTCTATAGACGCTCCCATAGGCCTCTAGAGAGGCTCCCACAGGCTCTATAGACGCTCCCATTGGCTCCATAGCCCACTAGAGAGGCTCCCACGAGCTCTATAGAGGCTCCCAAAGGCCTCTAGAGAGGCTCCCACGGTCTCTATAGACACTCCCATTGGCTCCATAGGCCTCTAGAGAGGCTCCCACGGGCTCTATAGACGCTCCCATTGGCTCCATAGGCCTCTAGAGAGGCTCCCACGGGCTCTATAGACGCTCCCATTGGCTCCATAGGCCTCTAGAGAGGCTCCCACGGGCTCTATAGACGCTCCCATTGGCTCCATAGGCCTCTAGAGAGGCTCCCACGGGCTCTATAGACGCTCCCATTGGCTCCATAGGCCTCTAGAGAGGCTCCCACGGGCTCTATAGACGCTCCCATTGGCTCCATAGGCCTCTAGAGAGGCTCCCACGGGCTCTATAGACGCTCCCATTGGCTCCATAGGCCTCTAGAGAGGCTCCCACGGGCTCTATAGACGCTCCCATTGGCTCCATAGGCCTCTAGAGAGGCTCCCACGGGCTCTATAGAGGCTCCCATTGGCTCCAAAGGCCACTATAGAGGCTCCCACGGGCTCTATAGACGCTCCCATTGGCTCCATAGGCCTCTAGAGAGGCTCCCACGGGCTCTATAGACGCTCCCATTGGCTCCAAAGGCCACTATAGAGGCTCCCACGGGCTCTATAGACGCTCCCATTGGCTCCATAGGCCTCTAGAGAGGCTCCCACGGGCTCTATAGATGCTCCCATTGGCTCCATAGGCCTCTAGAGAGGCTCCCACGGGCTTTATAGACGCTCCCATTGGCTCCATAGGCCTCTAGAGAGGCTCCCACGGGCTCTATAGACGCTCCCATTGGTTCCATAGGCCTCTAGAGAGGCTCCCACAGGCTCTATAGACGCTCCCATTGGCTCCATAGGGCTCTAGAGAGGCTTCCACAGGCTCTATAGACGCTCCCATTGGCTCCATAGGCCTCTAGAGAGGCTCCCACGGGCTCTATAGACGCTCCCATTGGCTCCATAGGCCTCTACAGAGGCTCCCACAGGCTCTATAGACGCTCCCATTGGCTCCATAGGCCTCTAGAGAGGCTCCCACAGGCTCTATAGACGCTCCCATTGGCTCCATAGGCCTCTAGAGAGGCTCCCACGGGCTCTATAGACGCTCCCATTGGCTCCATAGGCCTCTAGAGAGGCTCCCACGGGATCTATAGACGCTCCCATTGGCTCCATAGGCCTGTAGAGAGGCTCCCACGGGCTCTATAGACGCTCCCATTGGCTCCATAGGCCTCTAGAGAGGCTCCCACGGGCTCTATAGACGCTCCCATTGGCTCCACAGGCCTCTAGAGAGGCTCCACGGGCTCTATAGACGCTCCCATTGGCTCCATAGGCCTCTAGAGAGGCTCCCACGGGCTCTATAGACGCTCCCATTGGCTCCATAGGCCACTAGAGAGGCTCCCAAGGGCTCTATAGACGCTCCCATTGGCTCCATAGGCCTCTAGAGAGTCTCCCACGGGCTCTATAGACGCTCCCATTGGCTCCATAGGCCTCTAGAGAGGCTCCCACGGGCTCTATAGACGCTCCCATTGGCTCCATAGGCCTCTAGAGAGGCTCCCACGGGCTCTATAGACGCTCCCATTGGCTCCATAGGCCTCTAGAGAGGCTCCACGGGCTCTATAGACGCTCCCATTGGCTCCATAGGCCTCTAGGGAGGCTCCCACGGGCTCTATAGACGCTCCCATTGGCTCCATAGGCCACTATAGAGGCTACTACGGGCTCTATAGACGCTCCCATTGGCTCCATAGGCCTCTAGAGAGGCTCCCACGGGCTCTATAGACGCTCCCATTGGCTCCATAGGCCTCTAGAGAGGCTCCTATGGGCTCTATAGACGCTCCCATTGGCTCCATAGGCCTCTAGAGAGGCTCCCACGGGCTCTATAGACGCTCCCATTGGCTCCATAGGCCACTATAGAGACTCCCACGGGCTCTATAGACGCTCCCATTGGCTCCATAGGCCTCTAGAGAGGCTCCCACGGGCTCTATAGACGCTCCCATTGGCTCCATAGGCCACTAGAGAGGCTCCCACGCCCTCTATAGACGCTCCCATTGGCTCCATAGGCCTCTAGAGAGGCTCCCACGGGCTCTATAGACGCTCCCATTGGCTCCATAGGCCTCTAGAGGGGCTCCCACGGGCTCTATAGACGCTCCCATTGGCTCCATAGGCCTCTAGAGGCTCCCACGGGCTCTATAGACGCTCCCATTGGCTCCATAGGCCTCTAGAGAGGCTCCCACAGGCTCTATAGACGCTCCCATTGGCTCCATAGGCCACTAGAGAGGCTCCCACGGGCTCTATAGACGCTCCCATTGGCTCCATAGGCCTCTAGAGAGGCTCCCACGGGCTCTATAGACGCTCCCATTGGCTCCATAGGCCACTAGAGAGCCTCCCACGGGCTCTATAGACGCTCCCATTGGCTCCAAAGGCCACTAGAGAGGCTCCCCACAGGCACTCTAGATGCTCCCATTGGCTCCATAGGCCTCTAGAGAGGCTCCCACGGGCTCTATAGACGCTCCCATTGGCTCCATAGGCCTCTAGAGAGGCTCCCACGGGCTCTATAGACGCTCCCATTGGCTCCATAGGCCTCTAGAGAGGCTCCCATGGGCTCTATAGACGCTCCCATTGGCTCCATAGGCCTCTAGAGAGGCTCCCACGGGCTCTATAGACGCTCCCATTGGCTCCATAGGCCTCTAGAGAGGCTCCCACGGGCTCTATAGACGCTCCCATTGGCTCCATAGGCCTCTAGAGAGGCTCCAACGGGCTCTATAGACGCTCCCATTGGCTCCATAGGCCTCTAGAGAGGCTCCCACGGGCTCTATAGACGCTCCCATTGGCTCCATAGGCCTCTAGAGAGGCTCCCACGGCTCTATAGACGCTCCCATTGGCTCCATAGGCCTCTAGAGAGGCTCCCCACCGGGCTCTATAGACTCCCATTGGCCCATAGGCCTCTAGAGAGGCTCCCGGGCTCTATAGACGCTCCCATTGGCTCCATAGGCCTCTAGAGAGGCTCCCACAGGCTCTATAGACGCTCCCATTGGCTCCATAGGCCTCTAGAGAGGCTCCCACGGGCTCTATAGACGCTCCCATTGGCTCCATAGGCCACTAGAGAGGCTCCACGGGCTCTATAGACACTCCCATTGGCTCCATAGGCCTCTAGAGAGGCTCCCACGGGCTCTATAGACGCTCCCATTGGCTCCATAGGCCTCTAGAGAGGCTCCCACGGGCTCTATAGACGCTCCCATTGGCTCCATAGGCCTCTAGAGAGGCTCCCACGGGCTCTATAGACGCTCCCATTGGCTCCATAGGCCTCTAGAGAGGCTCCCACGGGCTCTATAGACGCTCCCATTGGCTCCATAGGCCTCTAGAGAGGCTCCCACGGGCTCTATAGACGCTCCCATTGGCTCCATAGGCCTCTAGAGAGGCTCCCACGGGCTCTATAGACGCTCCCATTGGCTCCATAGGCCTCTAGAGAGGCTCCCACGGGCTCTATAGACGCTCCCATTGGCTCCATAGGCCTCTAGAGAGGCTCCCCCGGGCTCTATAGACGCTCCCATTGGCTCCATAGGCCTCTAGAGAGGCTCCCACGGGCTCTATAGACGCTCCCATTGGCTCCAAAGGCCACTATAGAGGCTCCCACGGGCTCTATAGACGCTCCCATTGGCTCCATAGGCCTCTAGAGAGGCTCCCACGGGCTCTATAGACGCTCCCATTGGCTCCAAAGGCCTCTAGAGAGGCTCCCACGGGCTCTATAGACGCTCCCATTGGCTCCATAGGCCTCTAGAGAGGCTCCCACGGGCTCTATAGACGCTCCCATTGGCTCCAAAGGCCTCTAGAGAGGCTCCCACGGGCTCTATAGACGCTCCCATTGGCTCCATAGGCCTCTAGAGAGGCTCCACACGGGCTCTATAGACGCTCCCATTGGCTCCATAGGCCTCTAGAGAGGCTCCCACGGGCTCTATAGACGCTCCCATTGGCTCCATAGGCCTCTAGAGAGGCTCCTACGGGCTCTATAGACGCTCCCATTGGCTCCATAGGCCTCTAGAGAGGCTCCCACGGGCTCTATAGACGCTCCCATTGGCTCCATAGGCCTCTAGAGAGGCTCCCACAGGCTCTATAGACGCTCCCATTGGCTCCATAGGCCTCTAGAGAGGCTCCCACGGGCTCTATAGACGCTCCCATTGGCTCCATAGGCCTCTAGAGAGGCTCCCACGGGCTCTATAGACGCTCCCATTGGCTCCATAGGCCTCTAGAGAGGCTCCCACAGGCTCTATAGACGCTCCCATTGGCTCCATAGGCCTCTAGAGAGGCTCCCACGGGCTCTATAGACGCTCCCATTGGCTCCATAGGCCTCTAGAGAGGCTCCCACGGCTCTATAGACGCTCCCATTGGCTCCATAGGCCTCTCAGAGAGGCTCCCACGGGCTCTATAGACGCTCCCATTGGCTCCATAGGCCTCTGAGAGGCTCCCACGGGCTCTATAGACGCTCCCATTGGCTCCATAGGCCTCTAGAGAGGCTCCCACGGGCTCTATAGACGCTCCCATTGGCTCCATAGGCCTCTAGAGAGGCTCCCACGGGCTCTATAGACGCTCCCATTGGCTCCATAGGCCTCTAGAGAGGCTCCCACGGGCTCTATAGACGCTCCCATTGGCTCCATAGGCCTCTAGAGAGGCTCCCACGGGCTCTATAGACGCTCCCCGGGCTCCATAGGCCTCTGGAGAGGCTCCCACGGGCTCTATAGACGCCAGCCCATTGGCTCCATAGGCCTCTAGAGAGGCTCCACGGGCTCTATAGACGCTCCCATTGGCTCCATAGGCCTCTAGAGAGGCTCCCACTGGCTCTATAGACGCTCCCATTGGCTCCATAGGCCTCTAGAGAGGCTCCCACGGGCTCTATAGACGCTCCCATTGGCTCCATAGGCCTCTAGAGAGGCTCCCACGGGCTCTATAGACGCTCCCATTGGCTCCATAGGCCTCTAGAGAGGCTCCCACGGGCTCTATAGACGCTCCCATTGGCTCCATAGGCCTCTAGAGAGGCTCCACGGGCTCTATAGACGCTCCCATTGGCTCCATAGGCCTCTAGAGAGGCTCCCACGGGCTCTATAGACGCTCCCATTGGCTCCATAGGCCTCTAGAGAGGCTCCCACGGGCTCTATAGACGCTCCCATTGGCTCCATAGGCCTCTAGAGAGGCTCCCACTGGCTCTATAGACGCTCCCATTGGCTCCATAGGCCTCTAGAGAGGCTCCCACGGGCTCTATAGACGCTCCCATTGGCTCCATAGGCCTCTAGAGAGGCTCCCACGGGCTCTATAGACGCTCCCATTGGCTCCATAGGCCACTAGAGAGACTCCCACGGGCTCTATAGACGCTCCCATTGGCTCCATAGGCTCTATAGAGGCTCCCACGGGCTCTATAGACGCTCCCATTGGCTCCATAGGCCTCTAGAGAGGCTCCCACGGGCTCTATAGACGCTCCCATTGGCTCCATAGGCCTCTAGAGAGGCTCCCACGGGCTCTATAGACGCTCCCATTGGCTCCATAGGCCTCTAGAGAGGCTCCACGGGCTCTATAGACGCTCCCATTGGCTCCATAGGCCTCTAGAGAGGCTCCCACGGGCTCTATAGACACTCCCATTGGCTCCATAGGCCTCTAGAGAGGCTCCCACGGGCTCTATAGACGCTCCCATTGGCTCCATAGGCCTCTAGAGAGGCTCCCACGGGCTCTATAGACGCTCCCATTGGCTCCAAAGGCCACTATAGAGAGGCTCCCACGGGCTCTATAGACGCTCCCATTGGCTCCATAGGCCACTAGAGAGGCTCCCACGGGCTCTATAGACGCTCCCGTTGGCTCCATAGGCCTCTATAGAGGCTCCTACGGGCTCTATAGACGCTCCCATTGGCTCCATAGGCCTCTAGAGAGGCTCCCACGGGCTCTATAGCAGCTCCCATTGGCTCCATAGGCCTCTAGAGAGGCTCCCACGGGCTCTATAGACGCTCCCATTGGCTCCATAGGCCTCTAGAGAGGCTCCCACGGGCTCTATAGACGCTCCCATTGGCTCCATAGGCCTCTAGAGAGGCTCCCACGGGCTCTATAGACGCTCCCAGTGGCTCCATAGGCCTCTAGAGAGGCTCCCACGGGCTCTATAGACGCTCCCATTGGCTCCATAGGCCTCTAGAGACCACTAGCTCTAGACGCTCCCATTGGCTCCATAGGCCTCTGAAAGGCTCCCATGGGCCCCAGACGCTCTATAGACGGGCTCTATAGACGCTCCCATTGGCTACTACCATAGCTCCACTATAGGCCTGAGGCTCCCACGGCTCTATAGACGCTCCTATTGGCTCCATAGGCCTCCTGGAGAGTCTCCCACGGGCTCTAGAGACGCTCCCCAGGCTCCATAGAGAGGCTCACTAGAGAGGCCCATCTACAGGCTCTATAGACGCTCCCATTGGCCTCCATAGGGCCACTCCCATTGGCTCCAGGCTCTAGAGCTCCCACAGACACTCCATATTGGCTCCATAGGCTCTATAGACGCTCCCATTGGCTCCATAGGCCTCTAGAGAGGCTCCCACGGGCTCTATAGACGCTCCCATTGGCTCCATAGGCCTCTAGAGAGGCTCCCACGGGCTCTATAGACGCTCCCATTGGCTCCATAGGCCTCTAGAGAGGCTCCCACGGGCTCTATAGACGCTCCCATTGGCTCCATAGGCCTCTAGAGAGGCTCCCACGGGCTCTATAGACGCTCCCATTGGCTCCATAGGCCTCTAGAGAGGCTCCCACGGGCTCTATAGACGCTCCCATTGGCTCCATAGGCCTCTAGAGAGGCTCCCACGGGCTCTATAGACGCTCCCATTGGCTCCATAGGCCTCTAGAGAGGCTCCCACGGGCTCTATAGACGCTCCCATTGGCTCCATAGGCCTCTAGAGAGGCTCCCACGGGCTCTATAGACGCTCCCATTGGCTCCATAGGCCTCTAGAGAGGCTCCCACGGGCTCTATAGACGCTCCCATTGGCTCCATAGGCCTCTAGAGAGGCTCCCACGGGCTCTATAGACGCTCCCATTGGCTCCATAGGCCTCTAGAGAGGCTCCCACGGGCTCTATAGACGCTCCCATTGGCTCCATAGGCCTCTAGAGAGGCTCCCACGGGCTCTATAGACGCTCCCATTGGCTCCATAGGCCTCTAGAGAGGCTCCCACGGGCTCTATAGACGCTCCCATTGGCTCCATAGGCCTCTAGAGAGGCTCCCCACGGGCTCTATAGACGCTCCCATTGGCTCCATAGGCCTCTAGAGAGGCTCCCACGGGCTCTATAGACGCTCCCATTGGCTCCATAGGCCTCTAGAGAGGCTCCCACGGGCTCTATAGACGCTCCCATTGGCTCCATAGGCCTCTAGAGAGGCTCCCACGGGCTCTATAGACGCTCCCATTGGCTCCATAGGCCTCTAGAGAGGCTCCCACGGGCTCTATAGACGCTCCCATTGGCTCCATAGGCCTCTAGAGAGGCTCCCACGGGCTCTATAGACGCTCCCATTGGCTCCATAGGCCTCTAGAGAGGCTCCCACGGGCTCTATAGACGCTCCCATTGGCTCCATAGGCCTCTAGAGAGGCTCCCACGGGCTCTATAGACGCTCCCATTGGCTCCATAGGCCTCTAGAGAGGCTCCCACGGGCTCTATAGACGCTCCCATTGGCTCCATAGGCCTCTAGAGAGGCTCCCACGGGCTCTATAGACGCTCCCATTGGCTCCATAGGCCTCTAGAGAGGCTCCCACGGGCTCTATAGACGCTCCCATTGGCTCCATAGGCCTCTAGAGAGGCTCCCACGGGCTCTATAGACGCTCCCATTGGCTCCATAGGCCTCTAGAGAGGCTCCCACGGGCTCTATAGACGCTCCCATTGGCTCCATAGGCCTCTAGAGAGGCTCCCACGGGCTCTATAGACGCTCCCATTGGCTCCATAGGCCTCTAGAGAGGCTCCCACGGGCTCTATAGACGCTCCCATTGGCTCCATAGGCCTCTAGAGAGGCTCCCACGGGCTCTATAGACGCTCCCATTGGCTCCATAGGCCTCTAGAGAGGCTCCCACGGGCTCTATAGACGCTCCCATTGGCTCCATAGGCCTCTAGAGAGGCTCCCACGGGCTCTATAGACGCTCCCATTGGCTCCATAGGCCTCTAGAGAGGCTCCCACGGGCTCTATAGACGCTCCCATTGGCTCCATAGGCCTCTAGAGAGGCTCCCACGGGCTCTATAGACGCTCCCATTGGCTCCATAGGCCTCTAGAGAGGCTCCCACGGGCTCTATAGACGCTCCCATTGGCTCCATAGGCCTCTAGAGAGGCTCCCACGGGCTCTATAGACGCTCCCATTGGCTCCATAGGCCTCTAGAGAGGCTCCCACGGGCTCTATAGACGCTCCCATTGGCTCCATAGGCCTCTAGAGAGGCTCCCACGGGCTCTATAGACGCTCCCATTGGCTCCATAGGCCTCTAGAGAGGCTCCCACGGGCTCTATAGACGCTCCCATTGGCTCCATAGGCCTCTAGAGAGGCTCCCACGGGCCTCTATAGACGCTCCCATTGGCTCCATAGGCCTCTAGAGAGGCTCCCACGGGCTCTATAGACGCTCCCATTGGCTCCATAGGCCTCTAGAGAGGCTCCCACGGGCTCTATAGACGCTCCCATTGGCTCCATAGGCCTCTAGAGAGGCTCCCACGGGCTCTATAGACGCTCCCATTGGCTCCATAGGCCTCTAGAGAGGCTCCCACGGGCTCTATAGACGCTCCCATTGGCTCCATAGGCCTCTAGAGAGGCTCCCACGGGCTCTATAGACGCTCCCATTGGCTCCATAGGCCTCTAGAGAGGCTCCCACGGGCTCTATAGACGCTCCCATTGGCTCCATAGGCCTCTAGAGAGGCTCCCACGGGCTCTATAGACGCTCCCATTGGCTCCATAGGCCTCTAGAGAGGCTCCCACGGGCTCTATAGACGCTCCCATTGGCTCCATAGGCCTCTAGAGAGGCTCCCACGGGCTCTATAGACGCTCCCATTGGCTCCATAGGCCTCTAGAGAGGCTCCCACGGGCTCTATAGACGCTCCCATTGGCTCCATAGGCCTCTAGAGAGGCTCCCACGGGCTCTATAGACGCTCCCATTGGCTCCATAGGCCTCTAGAGAGGCTCCCCACGGGCTCTATAGACGCTCCCATTGGCTCCATAGGCCTCTAGAGAGGCTCCCACGGGCTCTATAGACGCTCCCATTGGCTCCATAGGCCTCTAGAGAGGCTCCCACGGGCTCTATAGACGCTCCCATTGGCTCCATAGGCCTCTAGAGAGGCTCCCACGGGCTCTATAGACGCTCCCATTGGCTCCATAGGCCTCTAGAGAGGCTCCCACGGGCTCTATAGACGCTCCCATTGGCTCCATAGGCCTCTAGAGAGGCTCCCACGGGCTCTATAGACGCTCCCATTGGCTCCATAGGCCTCTAGAGAGGCTCCCACGGGCTCTATAGACGCTCCCATTGGCTCCATAGGCCCCTAGAGAGGCTCCCACGGGCTCTATAGACGCTCCCATTGGCTCCATAGGCCTCTAGAGAGGCTCCCACGGGCTCTATAGACGCTCCCATTGGCTCCATAGGCCTCTAGAGAGGCTCCCACGGGCTCTATAGACGCTCCCATTGGCTCCATAGGCCTCTAGAGAGGCTCCCACGGGCTCTATAGACGCTCCCATTGGCTCCATAGGCCTCTAGAGAGGCTCCCACGGGCTCTATAGACGCTCCCATTGGCTCCATAGGCCTCTAGAGAGGCTCCCACGGGCTCTATAGACGCTCCCATTGGCTCCATAGGCCTCTAGAGAGGCTCCCACGGGCTCTATAGACGCTCCCATTGGCTCCATAGGCCTCTAGAGAGGCTCCCACGGGCTCTATAGACGCTCCCATTGGCTCCATAGGCCTCTAGAGAGGCTCCCACGGGCTCTATAGACGCTCCCATTGGCTCCATAGGCCTCTAGAGAGGCTCCCACGGGCTCTATAGACGCTCCCATTGGCTCCATAGGCCTCTAGAGAGGCTCCCACGGGCTCTATAGACGCTCCCATTGGCTCCATAGGCCTCTAGAGAGGCTCCCACGGGCTCTATAGACGCTCCCATTGGCTCCATAGGCCTCTAGAGAGGCTCCCACGGGCTCTATAGACGCTCCCATTGGCTCCATAGGCCTCTAGAGAGGCTCCCACGGGCTCTATAGACGCTCCCATTGGCTCCATAGGCCTCTAGAGAGGCTCCCACGGGCTCTATAGACGCTCCCATTGGCTCCATAGGCCTCTAGAGAGGCTCCCACGGGCTCTATAGACGCTCCCATTGGCTCCATAGGCCTCTAGAGAGGCTCCCACGGGCTCTATAGACGCTCCCATTGGCTCCATAGGCCTCTAGAGAGGCTCCCACGGGCTCTATAGACGCTCCCATTGGCTCCATAGGCCTCTAGAGAGGCTCCCACGGGCTCTATAGACGCTCCCATTGGCTCCATAGGCCTCTAGAGAGGCTCCCACGGGCTCTATAGACGCTCCCATTGGCTCCATAGGCCTCTAGAGAGGCTCCCACGGGCTCTATAGACGCTCCCATTGGCTCCATAGGCCTCTAGAGAGGCTCCCACGGGCTCTATAGACGCTCCCATTGGCTCCATAGGCCTCTAGAGAGGCTCCCACGGGCTCTATAGACGCTCCCATTGGCTCCATAGGCCTCTAGAGAGGCTCCCACGGGCTCTATAGACGCTCCCATTGGCTCCATAGGCCTCTAGAGAGGCTCCCACGGGCTCTATAGACGCTCCCATTGGCTCCATAGGCCTCTAGAGAGGCTCCCACGGGCTCTATAGACGCTCCCATTGGCTCCATAGGCCTCTAGAGAGGCTCCCACGGGCTCTATAGACGCTCCCATTGGCTCCATAGGCCTCTAGAGAGGCTCCCACGGGCTCTATAGACGCTCCCATTGGCTCCATAGGCCTCTAGAGAGGCTCCCACGGGCTCTATAGACGCTCCCATTGGCTCCATAGGCCTCTAGAGAGGCTCCCACGGGCTCTATAGACGCTCCCATTGGCTCCATAGGCCTCTAGAGAGGCTCCCCACGGGCTCTATAGACGCTCCCATTGGCTCCATAGGCCTCTAGAGAGGCTCCCACGGGCTCTATAGACGCTCCCATTGGCTCCATAGGCCTCTAGAGAGGCTCCCACGGGCTCTATAGACGCTCCCATTGGCTCCATAGGCCTCTAGAGAGGCTCCCACGGGCTCTATAGACGCTCCCATTGGCTCCATAGGCCTCTAGAGAGGCTCCCACGGGCTCTATAGACGCTCCCATTGGCTCCATAGGCCTCTAGAGAGGCTCCCACGGGCTCTATAGACGCTCCCATTGGCTCCATAGGCCTCTAGAGAGGCTCCCACGGGCTCTATAGACGCTCCCATTGGCTCCATAGGCCTCTAGAGAGGCTCCCACGGGCTCTATAGACGCTCCCATTGGCTCCATAGGCCTCTAGAGAGGCTCCCACGGGCTCTATAGACGCTCCCATTGGCTCCATAGGCCTCTAGAGAGGCTCCCACGGGCTCTATAGACGCTCCCATTGGCTCCATAGGCCTCTAGAGAGGCTCCCACGGGCTCTATAGACGCTCCCATTGGCTCCATAGGCCTCTAGAGAGGCTCCCACGGGCTCTATAGACGCTCCCATTGGCTCCATAGGCCTCTAGAGAGGCTCCCACGGGCTCTATAGACGCTCCCATTGGCTCCATAGGCCTCTAGAGAGGCTCCCACGGGCTCTATAGACGCTCCCATTGGCTCCATAGGCCTCTAGAGAGGCTCCCACGGGCTCTATAGACGCTCCCATTGGCTCCATAGGCCTCTAGAGAGGCTCCCACGGGCTCTATAGACGCTCCCATTGGCTCCATAGGCCTCTAGAGAGGCTCCCACGGGCTCTATAGACGCTCCCATTGGCTCCATAGGCCTCTAGAGAGGCTCCCACGGGCTCTATAGACGCTCCCATTGGCTCCATAGGCCTCTAGAGAGGCTCCCACGGGCTCTATAGACGCTCCCATTGGCTCCATAGGCCTCTAGAGAGGCTCCCACGGGCTCTATAGACGCTCCCATTGGCTCCATAGGCCTCTAGAGAGGCTCCCACGGGCTCTATAGACGCTCCCATTGGCTCCATAGGCCTCTAGAGAGGCTCCCACGGGCTCTATAGACGCTCCCATTGGCTCCATAGGCCTCTAGAGAGGCTCCCACGGGCTCTATAGACGCTCCCATTGGCTCCATAGGCCTCTAGAGAGGCTCCCACGGGCTCTATAGACGCTCCCATTGGCTCCATAGGCCTCTAGAGAGGCTCCCACGGGCTCTATAGACGCTCCCATTGGCTCCATAGGCCTCTAGAGAGGCTCCCACGGGCTCTATAGACGCTCCCATTGGCTCCATAGGCCTCTAGAGAGGCTCCCACGGGCTCTATAGACGCTCCCATTGGCTCCATAGGCCTCTAGAGAGGCTCCCACGGGCTCTATAGACGCTCCCATTGGCTCCATAGGCCTCTAGAGAGGCTCCCACGGGCTCTATAGACGCTCCCATTGGCTCCATAGGCCTCTAGAGAGGCTCCCACGGGCTCTATAGACGCTCCCATTGGCTCCATAGGCCTCTAGAGAGGCTCCCACGGGCTCTATAGACGCTCCCATTGGCTCCATAGGCCTCTAGAGAGGCTCCCACGGGCTCTATAGACGCTCCCATTGGCTCCATAGGCCTCTAGAGAGGCTCCCACGGGCTCTATAGACGCTCCCATTGGCTCCATAGGCCTCTAGAGAGGCTCCCACGGGCTCTATAGACGCTCCCATTGGCTCCATAGGCCTCTAGAGAGGCTCCCACGGGCTCTATAGACGCTCCCATTGGCTCCATAGGCCTCTAGAGAGGCTCCCACGGGCTCTATAGACGCTCCCATTGGCTCCATAGGCCTCTAGAGAGGCTCCCCACGGGCTCTATAGACGCTCCCATTGGCTCCATAGGCCTCTAGAGAGGCTCCCACGGGCTCTATAGACGCTCCCATTGGCTCCATAGGCCTCTAGAGAGGCTCCCACGGGCTCTATAGACGCTCCCATTGGCTCCATAGGCCTCTAGAGAGGCTCCCACGGGCTCTATAGACGCTCCCATTGGCTCCATAGGCCTCTAGAGAGGCTCCCACGGGCTCTATAGACGCTCCCATTGGCTCCATAGGCCTCTAGAGAGGCTCCCACGGGCTCTATAGACGCTCCCATTGGCTCCATAGGCCTCTAGAGAGGCTCCCACGGGCTCTATAGACGCTCCCATTGGCTCCATAGGCCTCTAGAGAGGCTCCCACGGGCTCTATAGACGCTCCCATTGGCTCCATAGGCCTCTAGAGAGGCTCCCACGGGCTCTATAGACGCTCCCATTGGCTCCATAGGCCTCTAGAGAGGCTCCCACGGGCTCTATAGACGCTCCCATTGGCTCCATAGGCCTCTAGAGAGGCTCCCACGGGCTCTATAGACGCTCCCATTGGCTCCATAGGCCTCTAGAGAGGCTCCCACGGGCTCTATAGACGCTCCCATTGGCTCCATAGGCCTCTAGAGAGGCTCCCCACGGGCTCTATAGACGCTCCCATTGGCTCCATAGGCCTCTAGAGAGGCTCCCACGGGCTCTATAGACGCTCCCATTGGCTCCATAGGCCTCTAGAGAGGCTCCCACGGGCTCTATAGACGCTCCCATTGGCTCCATAGGCCTCTAGAGAGGCTCCCACGGGCTCTATAGACGCTCCCATTGGCTCCATAGGCCTCTAGAGAGGCTCCCACGGGCTCTATAGACGCTCCCATTGGCTCCATAGGCCTCTAGAGAGGCTCCCACGGGCTCTATAGACGCTCCCATTGGCTCCATAGGCCTCTAGAGAGGCTCCCACGGGCTCTATAGACGCTCCCATTGGCTCCATAGGCCTCTAGAGAGGCTCCCACGGGCTCTATAGACGCTCCCATTGGCTCCATAGGCCTCTAGAGAGGCTCCCACGGGCTCTATAGACGCTCCCATTGGCTCCATAGGCCTCTAGAGAGGCTCCCACGGGCTCTATAGACGCTCCCATTGGCTCCATAGGCCTCTAGAGAGGCTCCCACGGGCTCTATAGACGCTCCCATTGGCTCCATAGGCCTCTAGAGAGGCTCCCACGGGCTCTATAGACGCTCCCATTGGCTCCATAGGCCTCTAGAGAGGCTCCCACGGGCTCTATAGACGCTCCCATTGGCTCCATAGGCCTCTAGAGAGGCTCCCACGGGCTCTATAGACGCTCCCATTGGCTCCATAGGCCTCTAGAGAGGCTCCCACGGGCTCTATAGACGCTCCCATTGGCTCCATAGGCCTCTAGAGAGGCTCCCACGGGCTCTATAGACGCTCCCATTGGCTCCATAGGCCTCTAGAGAGGCTCCCACGGGCTCTATAGACGCTCCCATTGGCTCCATAGGCCTCTAGAGAGGCTCCCACGGGCTCTATAGACGCTCCCATTGGCTCCATAGGCCTCTAGAGAGGCTCCCACGGGCTCTATAGACGCTCCCATTGGCTCCATAGGCCTCTAGAGAGGCTCCCACGGGCTCTATAGACGCTCCCATTGGCTCCATAGGCCTCTAGAGAGGCTCCCACGGGCTCTATAGACGCTCCCATTGGCTCCATAGGCCTCTAGAGAGGCTCCCACGGGCTCTATAGACGCTCCCATTGGCTCCATAGGCCTCTAGAGAGGCTCCCACGGGCTCTATAGACGCTCCCATTGGCTCCATAGGCCTCTAGAGAGGCTCCCACGGGCTCTATAGACGCTCCCATTGGCTCCATAGGCCTCTAGAGAGGCTCCCACGGGCTCTATAGACGCTCCCATTGGCTCCATAGGCCTCTAGAGAGGCTCCCACGGGCTCTATAGACGCTCCCATTGGCTCCATAGGCCTCTAGAGAGGCTCCCACGGGCTCTATAGACGCCTCCCATTGGCTCCATAGGCCTCTAGAGAGGCTCCCACGGGCTCTATAGACGCTCCCATTGGCTCCATAGGCCTCTAGAGAGGCTCCCACGGGCTCTATAGACGCTCCCATTGGCTCCATAGGCCTCTAGAGAGGCTCCCACGGGCTCTATAGACGCTCCCATTGGCTCCATAGGCCTCTAGAGAGGCTCCCACGGGCTCTATAGACGCTCCCATTGGCTCCATAGGCCTCTAGAGAGGCTCCCACGGGCTCTATAGACGCTCCCATTGGCTCCATAGGCCTCTAGAGAGGCTCCCACGGGCTCTATAGACGCTCCCATTGGCTCCATAGGCCTCTAGAGAGGCTCCCACGGGCTCTATAGACGCTCCCATTGGCTCCATAGGCCTCTAGAGAGGCTCCCACGGGCTCTATAGACGCTCCCATTGGCTCCATAGGCCTCTAGAGAGGCTCCCACGGGCTCTATAGACGCTCCCATTGGCTCCATAGGCCTCTAGAGAGGCTCCCACGGGCTCTATAGACGCTCCCATTGGCTCCATAGGCCTCTAGAGAGGCTCCCACGGGCTCTATAGACGCTCCCATTGGCTCCATAGGCCTCTAGAGAGGCTCCCACGGGCTCTATAGACGCTCCCATTGGCTCCATAGGCCTCTAGAGAGGCTCCCACGGGCTCTATAGACGCTCCCATTGGCTCCATAGGCCTCTAGAGAGGCTCCCACGGGCTCTATAGACGCTCCCATTGGCTCCATAGGCCTCTAGAGAGGCTCCCACGGGCTCTATAGACGCTCCCATTGGCTCCATAGGCCTCTAGAGAGGCTCCCACGGGCTCTATAGACGCTCCCATTGGCTCCATAGGCCTCTAGAGAGGCTCCCACGGGCTCTATAGACGCTCCCATTGGCTCCATAGGCCTCTAGAGAGGCTCCCACGGGCTCTATAGACGCTCCCATTGGCTCCATAGGCCTCTAGAGAGGCTCCCACGGGCTCTATAGACGCTCCCATTGGCTCCATAGGCCTCTAGAGAGGCTCCCACGGGCTCTATAGACGCTCCCATTGGCTCCATAGGCCTCTAGAGAGGCTCCCACGGGCTCTATAGACGCTCCCATTGGCTCCATAGGCCTCTAGAGAGGCTCCCACGGGCTCTATAGACGCTCCCATTGGCTCCATAGGCCTCTAGAGAGGCTCCCACGGGCTCTATAGACGCTCCCATTGGCTCCATAGGCCTCTAGAGAGGCTCCCACGGGCTCTATAGACGCTCCCATTGGCTCCATAGGCCTCTAGAGAGGCTCCCACGGGCTCTATAGACGCTCCCATTGGCTCCATAGGCCTCTAGAGAGGCTCCCACGGGCTCTATAGACGCTCCCATTGGCTCCATAGGCCTCTAGAGAGGCTCCCACGGGCTCTATAGACGCTCCCATTGGCTCCATAGGCCTCTAGAGAGGCTCCCACGGGCTCTATAGACGCTCCCATTGGCTCCATAGGCCTCTAGAGAGGCTCCCACGGGCTCTATAGACGCTCCCATTGGCTCCATAGGCCTCTAGAGAGGCTCCCACGGGCTCTATAGACGCTCCCATTGGCTCCATAGGCCTCTAGAGAGGCTCCCACGGGCTCTATAGACGCTCCCATTGGCTCCATAGGCCTCTAGAGAGGCTCCCACGGGCTCTATAGACGCTCCCATTGGCTCCATAGGCCTCTAGAGAGGCTCCCACGGGCTCTATAGACGCTCCCATTGGCTCCATAGGCCTCTAGAGAGGCTCCCACGGGCTCTATAGACGCTCCCATTGGCTCCATAGGCCTCTAGAGAGGCTCCCACGGGCTCTATAGACGCTCCCATTGGCTCCATAGGCCTCTAGAGAGGCTCCCACGGGCTCTATAGACGCTCCCATTGGCTCCATAGGCCTCTAGAGAGGCTCCCACGGGCTCTATAGACGCTCCCATTGGCTCCATAGGCCTCTAGAGAGGCTCCCACGGGCTCTATAGACGCTCCCATTGGCTCCATAGGCCTCTAGAGAGGCTCCCACGGGCTCTATAGACGCTCCCATTGGCTCCATAGGCCTCTAGAGAGGCTCCCACGGGCTCTATAGACGCTCCCATTGGCTCCATAGGCCTCTAGAGAGGCTCCCACGGGCTCTATAGACGCTCCCATTGGCTCCATAGGCCTCTAGAGAGGCTCCCACGGGCTCTATAGACGCTCCCATTGGCTCCATAGGCCTCTAGAGAGGCTCCCACGGGCTCTATAGACGCTCCCATTGGCTCCATAGGCCTCTAGAGAGGCTCCCACGGGCTCTATAGACGCTCCCATTGGCTCCATAGGCCTCTAGAGAGGCTCCCACGGGCTCTATAGACGCTCCCATTGGCTCCATAGGCCTCTAGAGAGGCTCCCACGGGCTCTATAGACGCTCCCATTGGCTCCATAGGCCTCTAGAGAGGCTCCCACGGGCTCTATAGACGCTCCCATTGGCTCCATAGGCCTCTAGAGAGGCTCCCACGGGCTCTATAGACGCTCCCATTGGCTCCATAGGCCTCTAGAGAGGCTCCCACGGGCTCTATAGACGCTCCCATTGGCTCCATAGGCCTCTAGAGAGGCTCCCACGGGCTCTATAGACGCTCCCATTGGCTCCATAGGCCTCTAGAGAGGCTCCCACGGGCTCTATAGACGCTCCCATTGGCTCCATAGGCCTCTAGAGAGGCTCCCACGGGCTCTATAGACGCTCCCATTGGCTCCATAGGCCTCTAGAGAGGCTCCCACGGGCTCTATAGACGCTCCCATTGGCTCCATAGGCCTCTAGAGAGGCTCCCACGGGCTCTATAGACGCTCCCATTGGCTCCATAGGCCTCTAGAGAGGCTCCCACGGGCTCTATAGACGCTCCCATTGGCTCCATAGGCCTCTAGAGAGGCTCCCACGGGCTCTATAGACGCTCCCATTGGCTCCATAGGCCTCTAGAGAGGCTCCCACGGGCTCTATAGACGCTCCCATTGGCTCCATAGGCCTCTAGAGAGGCTCCCACGGGCTCTATAGACGCTCCCATTGGCTCCATAGGCCTCTAGAGAGGCTCCCACGGGCTCTATAGACGCTCCCATTGGCTCCATAGGCCTCTAGAGAGGCTCCCACGGGCTCTATAGACGCTCCCATTGGCTCCATAGGCCTCTAGAGAGGCTCCCACGGGCTCTATAGACGCTCCCATTGGCTCCATAGGCCTCTAGAGAGGCTCCCACGGGCTCTATAGACGCTCCCATTGGCTCCATAGGCCTCTAGAGAGGCTCCCACGGGCTCTATAGACGCTCCCATTGGCTCCATAGGCCTCTAGAGAGGCTCCCACGGGCTCTATAGACGCTCCCATTGGCTCCATAGGCCTCTAGAGAGGCTCCCACGGGCTCTATAGACGCTCCCATTGGCTCCATAGGCCTCTAGAGAGGCTCCCACGGGCTCTATAGACGCTCCCATTGGCTCCATAGGCCTCTAGAGAGGCTCCCACGGGCTCTATAGACGCTCCCATTGGCTCCATAGGCCTCTAGAGAGGCTCCCACGGGCTCTATAGACGCTCCCATTGGCTCCATAGGCCTCTAGAGAGGCTCCCACGGGCTCTATAGACGCTCCCA
This sequence comes from Melanerpes aurifrons, assembly GCA_011125475.1. Lineage (NCBI taxonomy): Eukaryota > Metazoa > Chordata > Aves > Piciformes > Picidae > Melanerpes > Melanerpes aurifrons. The sequence goes on along the minus strand of WWNC01000333.1, from coordinate 24,957 downwards.
TTGGCTCCATAGGCCACTAGAGAGGCTCCCACGGGCTCTATAGACGCTCCCATTGGCTCCATAGGCCTCTAGAGAGGCTCCCACGGGCTCTATAGACGCTCCCATTGGCTCCATAGGCCTCTAGAGAGGCTCCCACGGGCTCTATAGACGCTCCCATTGGCTCCATAGGCCTCTAGAGAGGCTCCCACGGGCTCTATAGACGCTCCCATTGGCTCCATAGGCCACTAGAGAGGCTCCCCACGGGCTCTATAGACGCTCCCATTGGCTCCATAGGCCTCTAGAGAGGCTCCCACGGGCTCTATAGACGCTCCCATTGGCTCCATAGGCCTCTAGAGAGGCTCCCACGGGCTCTATAGACGCTCCCATTGGCTCCATAGGCCTCTAGAGAGGCTCCCACGGGCTCTATAGACGCTCCCATTGGCTCCATAGGCCTCTAGAGAGGCTCCCACGGGCTCTATAGACGCTCCCATTGGCTCCATAGGCCTCTAGAGAGGCTCCCACGGGCTCTATAGACGCTCCCATTGGCTCCATAGGCCTCTAGAGAGGCTCCCACAGGGCTCTATAGACGCTCCCATTGGCTCCATAGGCCTCTAGAGAGGCTCCCACGGGCTCTATAGACGCTCCCATTGGCTCCATAGGCCTCTAGAGAGGCTCCCACGGGCTCTATAGACGCTCCCATTGGCTCCATAGGCCTCTAGAGAGGCTCCCACGGGCTCTATAGACGCTCCCATTGGCTCCATAGGCCACTAGAGAGGCTCCCACGGGCTCTATAGACGCTCCCATTGGCTCCATAGGCCTCTAGAGAGGCTCCCACGGGCTCTATAGACGCTCCCATTGGCTCCATAGGCCTCTAGAGAGGCTCCCACGGGCTCTATAGACGCTCCCATTGGCTCCATAGGCCTCTAGAGAGGCTCCCACGGGCTCTATAGACGCTCCCATTGGCTCCATAGGCCTCTAGAGAGGCTCCCACGGGCTCTATAGACGCTCCCATTGGCTCCATAGGCCTCTAGAGAGGCTCCCACGGGCTCTATAGACGCTCCCATTGGCTCCATAGGCCTCTAGAGAGGCTCCCACGGGCTCTATAGACGCTCCCATTGGCTCCATAGGCCTCTAGAGAGGCTCCCACGGGCTCTATAGACGCTCCCATTGGCTCCATAGGCCTCTAGAGAGGCTCCCACGGGCTCTATAGACGCTCCCATTGGCTCCATAGGCCTCTAGAGAGGCTCCCACGGGCTCTATAGACGCTCCCATTGGCTCCATAGGCCTCTAGAGAGGCTCCCACGGGCTCTATAGACGCTCCCATTGGCTCCATAGGCCTCTAGAGAGGCTCCCACGGGCTCTATAGACGCTCCCATTGGCTCCATAGGCCTCTAGAGAGGCTCCCACGGGCTCTATAGACGCTCCCATTGGCTCCATAGGCCTCTAGAGAGGCTCCCACGGGCTCTATAGACGCTCCCATTGGCTCCATAGGCCTCTAGAGAGGCTCCCACGGGCTCTATAGACGCTCCCATTGGCTCCATAGGCCTCTAGAGAGGCTCCCACGGGCTCTATAGACGCTCCCATTGGCTCCATAGGCCTCTAGAGAGGCTCCCACGGGCTCTATAGACGCTCCCATTGGCTCCATAGGCCTCTAGAGAGGCTCCCACGGGCTCTATAGACGCTCCCATTGGCTCCATAGGCCTCTAGAGAGGCTCCCACGGGCTCTATAGACGCTCCCATTGGCTCCATAGGCCTCTAGAGAGGCTCCCACGGGCTCTATAGACGCTCCCATTGGCTCCATAGGCCTCTAGAGAGGCTCCCACGGGCTCTATAGACGCTCCCATTGGCTCCATAGGCCTCTAGAGAGGCTCCCACGGGCTCTATAGACGCTCCCATTGGCTCCATAGGCCTCTAGAGAGGCTCCCACGGGCTCTATAGACGCTCCCATTGGCTCCATAGGCCTCTAGAGAGGCTCCCACGGGCTCTATAGACGCTCCCATTGGCTCCATAGGCCTCTAGAGAGGCTCCCACGGGCTCTATAGACGCTCCCATTGGCTCCATAGGCCTCTAGAGAGGCTCCCACGGGCTCTATAGACGCTCCCATTGGCTCCATAGGCCTCTAGAGAGGCTCCCACGGGCTCTATAGACGCTCCCATTGGCTCCATAGGCCTCTAGAGAGGCTCCCACGGGCTCTATAGACGCTCCCATTGGCTCCATAGGCCTCTAGAGAGGCTCCCACGGGCTCTATAGACGCTCCCATTGGCTCCATAGGCCTCTAGAGAGGCTCCCCACGGGCTCTATAGACGCTCCCATTGGCTCCATAGGCCTCTAGAGAGGCTCCCACGGGCTCTATAGACGCTCCCATTGGCTCCATAGGCCTCTAGAGAGGCTCCCACGGGCTCTATAGACGCTCCCATTGGCTCCATAGGCCTCTAGAGAGGCTCCCACGGGCTCTATAGACGCTCCCATTGGCTCCATAGGCCTCTAGAGAGGCTCCCACGGGCTCTATAGACGCTCCCATTGGCTCCATAGGCCACTAGAGAGGCTCCCACGGGCTCTATAGACGCTCCCATTGGCTCCATAGGCCTCTAGAGAGGCTCCCACGGGCTCTATAGACGCTCCCATTGGCTCCATAGGCCTCTAGAGAGGCTCCCACGGGCTCTATAGACGCTCCCATTGGCTCCATAGGCCTCTAGAGAGGCTCCCACGGGCTCTATAGACGCTCCCATTGGCTCCATAGGCCTCTAGAGAGGCTCCCACGGGCTCTATAGACGCTCCCATTGGCTCCATAGGCCTCTAGAGAGGCTCCCACGGCCTCTATAGACGCTCCCATTGGCTCCATAGGCCTCTAGAGAGGCTCCCACGGCCTCTATAGACGCTCCCATTGGCTCCATAGGCCTCTAGAGAGGCTCCCACGGGCTCTATAGACGCTCCCATTGGCTCCATAGGCCTCTAGAGAGGCTCCCACGGGCTCTATAGACGCTCCCATTGGCTCCATAGGCCACTAGAGAGGCTCCCACGGGCTCTATAGACGCTCCCATTGGCTCCATAGGCCTCTAGAGAGGCTCCCACGGGCTCTATAGACGCTCCCATTGGCTCCATAGGCCTCTAGAGAGGCTCCCACGGGCTCTATAGACGCTCCCATTGGCTCCATAGGCCTCTAGAGAGGCTCCCACGGGCTCTATAGACGCTCCCATTGGCTCCATAGGCCTCTAGAGAGGCTCCCACGGGCTCTATAGACGCTCCCATTGGCTCCATAGGCCTCTAGAGAGGCTCCCACGGGCTCTATAGACGCTCCCATTGGCTCCATAGGCCTCTAGAGAGGCTCCCACGGGCTCTATAGACGCTCCCATTGGCTCCATAGGCCTCTAGAGAGGCTCCCACGGGCTCTATAGACGCTCCCATTGGCTCCATAGGCCTCTAGAGAGGCTCCCACGGGCTCTATAGACGCTCCCATTGGCTCCATAGGCCTCTAGAGAGGCTCCCACGGGCTCTATAGACGCTCCCATTGGCTCCATAGGCCTCTAGAGAGGCTCCCACGGGCTCTATAGACGCTCCCATTGGCTCCATAGGCCTCTAGAGAGGCTCCCACGGGCTCTATAGACGCTCCCATTGGCTCCATAGGCCTCTAGAGAGGCTCCCACGGGCTCTATAGACGCTCCCATTGGCTCCATAGGCCACTAGAGAGGCTCCCACGGGCTCTATAGACGCTCCCATTGGCTCCATAGGCCTCTAGAGAGGCTCCCACGGGCTCTATAGACGCTCCCATTGGCTCCATAGGCCTCTAGAGAGGCTCCCACGGGCTCTATAGACGCTCCCATTGGCTCCATAGGCCTCTAGAGAGGCTCCCACGGGCTCTATAGACGCTCCCATTGGCTCCATAGGCCTCTAGAGAGGCTCCCACGGGCTCTATAGACGCTCCCATTGGCTCCATAGGCCTCTAGAGAGGCTCCCACGGGCTCTATAGACGCTCCCATTGGCTCCATAGGCCTCTAGAGAGGCTCCCACGGGCTCTATAGACGCTCCCATTGGCTCCATAGGCCTCTAGAGAGGCTCCCACGGGCTCTATAGACGCTCCCATTGGCTCCATAGGCCTCTAGAGAGGCTCCCACGGGCTCTATAGACGCTCCCATTGGCTCCATAGGCCTCTAGAGAGGCTCCCACGGGCCTCTATAGACGCTCCCATTGGCTCCATAGGCCTCTAGAGAGGCTCCCACGGGCTCTATAGACGCTCCCATTGGCTCCATAGGCCACTAGAGAGGCTCCCACGGGCTCTATAGACGCTCCCATTGGCTCCATAGGCCTCTAGAGAGGCTCCCACGGGCTCTATAGACGCTCCCATTGGCTCCATAGGCCTCTAGAGAGGCTCCCACGGGCTCTATAGACGCTCCCATTGGCTCCATAGGCCTCTAGAGAGGCTCCCACGGGCTCTATAGACGCTCCCATTGGCTCCATAGGCCTCTAGAGAGGCTCCCACGGGCTCTATAGACGCTCCCATTGGCTCCATAGGCCTCTAGAGAGGCTCCCACGGGCTCTATAGACGCTCCCATTGGCTCCATAGGCCTCTAGAGAGGCTCCCACGGGCTCTATAGACGCTCCCATTGGCTCCATAGGCCTCTAGAGAGGCTCCCACGGGCTCTATAGACGCTCCCATTGGCTCCATAGGCCCACTAGAGAGGCTCCCACGGGCTCTATAGACGCTCCCATTGGCTCCATAGGCCTCTAGAGAGGCTCCCACGGGCTCTATAGACGCTCCCATTGGCTCCATAGGCCTCTAGAGAGGCTCCCACGGGCTCTATAGACGCTCCCATTGGCTCCATAGGCCTCTAGAGAGGCTCCCACGGGCTCTATAGACGCTCCCATTGGCTCCATAGGCCTCTAGAGAGGCTCCCACGGGCTCTATAGACGCTCCCATTGGCTCCATAGGCCTCTAGAGAGGCTCCCACGGGCTCTATAGACGCTCCCATTGGCTCCATAGGCCACTAGAGAGGCTCCCACGGGCTCTATAGACGCTCCCATTGGCTCCATAGGCCTCTAGAGAGGCTCCCACGGGCTCTATAGACGCTCCCATTGGCTCCATAGGCCTCTAGAGAGGCTCCCACGGGCTCTATAGACGCTCCCATTGGCTCCATAGGCCTCTAGAGAGGCTCCCACGGGCTCTATAGACGCTCCCATTGGCTCCATAGGCCTCTAGAGAGGCTCCCACGGGCTCTATAGACGCTCCCATTGGCTCCATAGGCCTCTAGAGAGGCTCCCACGGGCTCTATAGACGCTCCCATTGGCTCCATAGGCCTCTAGAGAGGCTCCCACGGGCTCTATAGACGCTCCCATTGGCTCCATAGGCCTCTAGAGAGGCTCCCACGGGCTCTATAGACGCTCCCATTGGCTCCATAGGCCTCTAGAGAGGCTCCCACGGGCTCTATAGACGCTCCCATTGGCTCCATAGGCCTCTAGAGAGGCTCCCACGGGCTCTATAGACGCTCCCATTGGCTCCATAGGCCACTATAGAGGCTCCCACGGGCTCTATAGACGCTCCCATTGGCTCCATAGGCCTCTAGAGAGGCTCCCACGGGCTCTATAGACGCTCCCATTGGCTCCATAGGCCTCTAGAGAGGCTCCCACGGGCTCTATAGACGCTCCCATTGGCTCCATAGGCCTCTAGAGAGGCTCCCACGGGCTCTATAGACGCTCCCATTGGCTCCATAGGCCTCTAGAGAGGCTCCCACGGGCTCTATAGACGCTCCCATTGGCTCCATAGGCCTCTAGAGAGGCTCCCACGGGCTCTATAGACGCTCCCATTGGCTCCATAGGCCTCTAGAGAGGCTCCCACGGGCTCTATAGACGCTCCCATTGGCTCCATAGGCCTCTAGAGAGGCTCCCACGGGCTCTATAGACGCTCCCATTGGCTCCATAGGCCTCTAGAGAGGCTCCCACGGGCTCTATAGACGCTCCCATTGGCTCCATAGGCCTCTAGAGAGGCTCCCACGGGCTCTATAGACGCTCCCATTGGCTCCATAGGCCTCTAGAGAGGCTCCCACGGGCTCTATAGACGCTCCCATTGGCTCCATAGGCCTCTAGAGAGGCTCCCACGGGCTCTATAGACGCTCCCATTGGCTCCATAGGCCTCTAGAGAGGCTCCCACGGGCTCTATAGACGCTCCCATTGGCTCCATAGGCCTCTAGAGAGGCTCCCACGGGCTCTATAGACGCTCCCATTGGCTCCATAGGCCTCTAGAGAGGCTCCCACGGGCCTCTATAGACGCTCCCATTGGCTCCATAGGCCTCTAGAGAGGCTCCCACGGGCTCTATAGACGCTCCCATTGGCTCCATAGGCCTCTAGAGAGGCTCCCACGGGCTCTATAGACGCTCCCATTGGCTCCATAGGCCTCTAGAGAGGCTCCCACGGGCTCTATAGATGCTCCCATTGGCTCCATAGGCCTCTAGAGAGGCTCCCACGGGCTCTATAGACGCTCCCATTGGCTCCATAGGCCTCTAGAGAGGCTCCCACGGGCTCTATAGACGCTCCCATTGGCTCCATAGGCCACTAGAGAGGCTCCCACGGGCTCTATAGACGCTCCCATTGGCTCCATAGGCCTCTAGAGAGGCTCCCACGGGCTCTATAGACGCTCCCATTGGCTCCATAGGCCTCTGGAGAGGCTCCCACAGGCTCTATAGACGCTCCCATTGGCTCCATAGGCCTCTAGAGAGGCTCCCACGGGCTCTATAGACGCTCCCATTGGCTCCATAGGCCACTATAGAGGCTCCCACGGGCTCTATAGACGCTCCCATTGGCTCCATAGGCCTCTAGAGAGGCTCCCACGGGCTCTATAGACGCTCCCATTGGCTCCATAGGCCTCTAGAGAGGCTCCCACGGGCTCTATAGATGCTCCCATTGGGCTCCATAGGCCTCTAGAGAGGCTCCCACGGGCTCTATAGACGCTCCCATTGGCTCCATAGGCCTCTAGAGAGGCTCCCACGGGCTCTATAGACGCTCCCATTGGCTCCATAGGCCTCTAGAGAGGCTCCCACGGGCCTCTATAGACGCTCCCATTGGCTCCATAGGCCTCTAGAGAGGCTCCCACGGGCCTCTATAGACGCTCCCATTGGCTCCATAGGCCTCTAGAGAGGCTCCCACGGGCTCTATAGACGCTCCCATTGGCTCCATAGGCCACTAGAGAGGCTCCCACGGGCTCTATAGACGCTCCCATTGGCTCCATAGGCCACTATAGAGGCTCCCACGGGCTCTATAGACGCTCCCATTGGCTCCATAGGCCTCTAGAGAGGCTCCCACGGGCTCTATAGACGCTCCCATTGGCTCCATAGGCCTCTAGAGAGGCTCCCACGGGCTCTATAGACGCTCCCATTGGCTCCATAGGCCTCTAGAGAGGCTCCCACGGGCTCTATAGACGCTCCCATTGGCTCCATAGGCCTCTAGAGAGGCTCCCACGGGCTCTATAGACGCTCCCATTGGCTCCATAGGCCACTAGAGAGGCTCCCACGGGCTCTATAGACGCTCCCATTGGCTCCATAGGCCACTAGAGAGGCTCCCACGGGCTCTATAGACGCTCCCATTGGCTCCATAGGCCTCTAGAGAGGCTCCCACGGGCTCTATAGACGCTCCCATTGGCTCCATAGGCCTCTAGAGAGGCTCCCACGGGCTCTATAGACGCTCCCATTGGCTCCATAGGCCTCTAGAGAGGCTCCCACGGGCTCTATAGACGCTCCCATTGGCTCCATAGGCCTCTAGAGAGGCTCCCACGGGCTCTATAGACGCTCCCATTGGCTCCATAGGCCTCTAGAGAGGCTCCCACGGGCTCTATAGACGCTCCCATTGGCTCCATAGGCCTCTAGAGAGGCTCCCACGGGCTCTATAGACGCTCCCATTGGCTCCATAGGCCTCTAGAGAGGCTCCCACGGGCTCTATAGACGCTCCCATTGGCTCCATAGGCCTCTAGAGAGGCTCCCACGGCCTCTATAGACGCTCCCATTGGCTCCATAGGCCTCTAGAGAGGCCCCCACGGGCTCTATAGACGCTCCCATTGGCTCCATAGGCCACTAGAGAGGCTCCCACGGGCTCTATAGACGCTCCCATTGGCTCCATAGGCCTCTAGAGAGGCTCCCACGGGCTCTATAGACGCTCCCATTGGCTCCATAGGCCTCTAGAGAGGCTCCCACGGGCTCTATAGACGCTCCCATTGGCTCCATAGGCCTCTAGAGAGGCCCCCACGGGCTCTATAGACGCTCCCATTGGCTCCATAGGCCACTAGAGAGGCTCCCACGGGCTCTATAGACGCTCCCATTGGCTCCATAGGCCTCTAGAGAGGCTCCCACGGGCTCTATAGACGCTCCCATTGGCTCCATAGGCCTCTAGAGAGGCTCCCACGGGCTCTATAGACGCTCCCATTGGCTCCATAGGCCTCTAGAGAGGCTCCCACGGGCTCTATAGACGCTCCCATTGGCTCCATAGGCCTCTAGAGAGGCTCCCACGGGCTCTATAGATGCTCCCATTGGCTCCATAGGCCTCTAGAGAGGCTCCCACGGGCTCTATAGACGCTCCCATTGGCTCCATAGGCCTCTAGAGAGGCTCCCACGGGCTCTATAGACGCTCCCATTGGCTCCATAGGCCTCTAGAGAGGCTCCCACGGGCTCTATAGACGCTCCCATTGGCTCCATAGGCCTCTAGAGAGGCTCCCACGGGCTCTATAGACGCTCCCATTGGCTCCATAGGCCTCTAGAGAGGCTCCCACGGGCTCTATAGACGCTCCCATTGGCTCCATAGGCCTCTAGAGAGGCTCCCACGGGCCTCTATAGACGCTCCCATTGGCTCCATAGGCCTCTAGAGAGGCTCCCACGGGCTCTATAGACGCTCCCATTGGCTCCATAGGCCACTAGAGAGGCTCCCACGGGCTCTATAGACGCTCCCATTGGCTCCATAGGCCTCTAGAGAGGCTCCCACGGGCTCTATAGACGCTCCCATTGGCTCCATAGGCCTCTAGAGAGGCTCCCACGGGCTCTATAGACGCTCCCATTGGCTCCATAGGCCTCTAGAGAGGCTCCCACGGGCTCTATAGACGCTCCCATTGGCTCCATAGGCCTCTAGAGAGGCTCCCACGGGCTCTATAGACGCCTCCCATTGGCTCCATAGGCCTCTAGAGAGGCTCCCACGGGCTCTATAGACGCTCCCATTGGCTCCATAGGCCACTAGAGAGGCTCCCACGGGCTCTATAGACGCTCCCATTGGCTCCATAGGCCTCTAGAGAGGCTCCCCACGGGCTCTATAGACGCTCCCATTGGCTCCATAGGCCTCTAGAGAGGCTCCCACGGGCTCTATAGACGCTCCCATTGGCTCCATAGGCCTCTAGAGAGGCTCCCACGGGCTCTATAGACGCTCCCATTGGCTCCATAGGCCTCTAGAGAGGCTCCCACGGGCTCTATAGACGCTCCCATTGGCTCCATAGGCCTCTAGAGAGGCTCCCACGGGCTCTATAGACGCTCCCATTGGCTCCATAGGGCCACTAGAGAGGCTCCCACGGGCTCTATAGACGCTCCCATTGGCTCCATAGGCCTCTAGAGAGGCTCCCACGGGCTCTATAGACGCTCCCATTGGCTCCATAGGCCTCTAGAGAGGCTCCCACGGGCTCTATAGACGCTCCCATTGGCTCCATAGGCCTCTAGAGAGGCTCCCACGGGCTCTATAGACGCTCCCATTGGCTCCATAGGCCTCTAGAGAGGCTCCCACGGGCTCTATAGACGCTCCCATTGGCTCCATAGGCCTCTAGAGAGGCTCCCACGGGCTCTATAGACGCTCCCATTGGCTCCATAGGCCTCTAGAGAGGCTCCCACGGGCTCTATAGACGCTCCCATTGGCTCCATAGGCCTCTAGAGAGGCTCCCACGGGCTCTATAGACGCTCCCATTGGCTCCATAGGCCACTAGAGAGGCTCCCACGGGCTCTATAGACGCTCCCATTGGCTCCATAGGCCTCTAGAGAGGCTCCCACGGGCTCTATAGACGCTCCCATTGGCTCCATAGGCCTCTAGAGAGGCTCCCACGGGCTCTATAGACGCTCCCATTGGCTCCATAGGCCACTATAGAGGCTCCCACGGGCTCTATAGACGCTCCCATTGGCTCCATAGGCCTCTAGAGAGGCTCCCACGGGCTCTATAGACGCTCCCATTGGCTCCATAGGCCACTATAGAGGCTCCCACGGGCTCTATAGACGCTCCCATTGGCTCCATAGGCCTCTAGAGAGGCTCCCACGGGCTCTATAGACGCTCCCATTGGCTCCATAGGCCTCTAGAGAGGCTCCCACGGGCTCTATAGACGCTCCCATTGGCTCCATAGGGCCTCTAGAGAGGCTCCCACGGGCTCTATAGACGCTCCCATTGGCTCCATAGGCCTCTAGAGAGGCTCCCACGGGCTCTATAGACGCTCCCATTGGCTCCATAGGCCTCTAGAGAGGCTCCCACGGGCTCTATAGACGCTCCCATTGGCTCCATAGGCCTCTAGAGAGGCTCCCACGGGCTCTATAGACGCTCCCATTGGCTCCATAGGCCTCTAGAGAGGCTCCCACGGGCTCTATAGACGCTCCCATTGGCTCCATAGGCCTCTAGAGAGGCTCCCACGGGCTCTATAGACGCTCCCATTGGCTCCATAGGCCTCTAGAGAGGCTCCCACGGGCTCTATAGACGCTCCCATTGGCTCCATAGGCCTCTAGAGAGGCTCCCACGGGCTCTATAGACGCTCCCATTGGCTCCATAGGCCTCTAGAGAGGCTCCCACGGGCTCTATAGACGCTCCCATTGGCTCCATAGGCCTCTAGAGAGGCTCCCACGGGCTCTATAGACGCTCCCATTGGCTCCATAGGCCTCTAGAGAGGCTCCCACGGGCTCTATAGACGCTCCCATTGGCTCCATAGGCCTCTAGAGAGGCTCCCACGGGCTCTATAGACGCTCCCATTGGCTCCATAGGCCCACTAGAGAGGCTCCCACGGGCTCTATAGACGCTCCCATTGGCTCCATAGGCCTCTAGAGAGGCTCCCACGGGCTCTATAGACGCTCCCATTGGCTCCATAGGCCTCTAGAGAGGCTCCCACGGGCTCTATAGACGCTCCCATTGGCTCCATAGGCCTCTAGAGAGGCTCCCACGGGCTCTATAGACGCTCCCATTGGCTCCATAGGCCACTAGAGAGGCTCCCACGGGCTCTATAGACGCTCCCATTGGCTCCATAGGCCTCTAGAGAGGCTCCCACGGGCTCTATAGACGCTCCCATTGGCTCCATAGGCCTCTAGAGAGGCTCCCACGGGCTCTATAGACGCTCCCATTGGCTCCATAGGCCTCTAGAGAGGCTCCCACGGGCTCTATAGACGCTCCCATTGGCTCCATAGGCCTCTAGAGAGGCTCCCACGGGCTCTATAGACGCTCCCATTGGCTCCATAGGCCACTAGAGAGGCTCCCACGGGCTCTATAGACGCTCCCCATTGGCTCCATAGGCCTCTAGAGAGGCTCCCACGGGCTCTATAGACGCTCCCATTGGCTCCATAGGCCTCTAGAGAGGCTCCCACGGGCTCTATAGACGCTCCCATTGGCTCCATAGGCCTCTAGAGAGGCTCCCACGGGCTCTATAGACGCTCCCATTGGCTCCATAGGCCTCTAGAGAGGCTCCCACGGGCTCTATAGACGCTCCCATTGGCTCCATAGGCCTCTAGAGAGGCTCCCACGGGCTCTATAGACGCTCCCATTGGCTCCATAGGCCACTAGAGAGGCTCCCACGGGCTCTATAGACGCTCCCATTGGCTCCATAGGCCTCTAGAGAGGCTCCCACGGGCTCTATAGACGCTCCCATTGGCTCCATAGGCCTCTAGAGAGGCTCCCACGGGCTCTATAGACGCTCCCATTGGCTCCATAGGCCACTAGAGAGGCTCCCACGGGCCTCTATAGACGCTCCCATTGGCTCCATAGGCCTCTAGAGAGGCTCCCACGGGCTCTATAGACGCTCCCATTGGCTCCATAGGCCACTAGAGAGGCTCCCACGGGCTCTATAGACGCTCCCATTGGCTCCATAGGCCTCTAGAGAGGCTCCCACGGGCTCTATAGACGCTCCCATTGGCTCCATAGGCCTCTAGAGAGGCTCCCACGGGCTCTATAGACGCTCCCATTGGCTCCATAGGCCTCTAGAGAGGCTCCCACGGGCTCTATAGACGCTCCCATTGGCTCCATAGGCCTCTAGAGAGGCTCCCACGGGCTCTATAGACGCTCCCATTGGCTCCATAGGCCACTAGAGAGGCTCCCACAGGGCTCTATAGACGCTCCCATTGGCTCCATAGGCCTCTAGAGAGGCTCCCACGGGCTCTATAGACGCTCCCATTGGCTCCATAGGCCTCTAGAGAGGCTCCCACAGGGCTCTATAGACGCTCCCATTGGCTCCATAGGCCTCTAGAGAGGCTCCCACGGGCTCTATAGACGCTCCCATTGGCTCCATAGGCCTCTAGAGAGGCTCCCACGGGCTCTATAGACGCTCCCATTGGCTCCATAGGCCTCTAGAGAGGCTCCCACGGGCTCTATAGACGCTCCCATTGGCTCCATAGGCCTCTAGAGAGGCTCCCACGGGCTCTATAGACGCTCCCATTGGCTCCATAGGCCTCTAGAGAGGCTCCCACGGGCTCTATAGACGCTCCCATTGGCTCCATAGGCCTCTAGAGAGGCTCCCACGGGCTCTATAGACGCTCCCATTGGCTCCATAGGCCACTATAGAGACTCCCACGGGCCTCTATAGACGCTCCCATTGGCTCCATAGGCCTCTAGAGAGGCTCCCACGGGCTCTATAGACGCTCCCATTGGCTCCATAGGCCACTATAGAGGCTCCCTACGGGCTCTATAGACGCTCCCATTGGCTCCATAGGCCTCTAGAGAGGCTCCCACGGGCTCTATAGACGCTCCCATTGGCTCCATAGGCCTCTAGAGAGGCTCCCACGGGCTCTATAGACGCTCCCATTGGCTCCATAGGCCTCTAGAGAGGCTCCCACGGGCTCTATAGACGCTCCCATTGGCTCCATAGGCCTCTAGAGAGGCTCCCACGGGCTCTATAGACGCTCCCATTGGCTCCATAGGCCTCTAGAGAGGCTCCCACGGGCTCTATAGACGCTCCCATTGGCTCCATAGGCCTCTAGAGAGGCTCCCACGGGCTCTATAGACGCTCCCATTGGCTCCATAGGCCTCTAGAGAGGCTCCCACGGGCTCTATAGACGCTCCCATTGGCTCCATAGGCCTCTAGAGAGGCTCCCACGGGCTCTATAGACGCTCCCATTGGCTCCATAGGCCTCTAGAGAGGCTCCCACGGGCTCTATAGACGCTCCCATTGGCTCCATAGGCCTCTAGAGAGGCTCCCACGGGCTCTATAGACGCTCCCATTGGCTCCATAGGCCTCTAGAGAGGCTCCCACGGGCTCTATAGACGCTCCCATTGGCTCCATAGGCCTCTAGAGAGGCTCCCACGGGCTCTATAGACGCTCCCATTGGCTCCATAGGCCTCTAGAGAGGCTCCCACGGGCTCTATAGACGCTCCCATTGGCTCCATAGGCCTCTAGAGAGGCTCCCACGGGCTCTATAGACGCTCCCATTGGCTCCATAGGCCTCTAGAGAGGCTCCCACGGGCTCTATAGACGCTCCCATTGGCTCCATAGGCCTCTAGAGAGGCTCCCACGGGCTCTATAGACGCTCCCATTGGCTCCATAGGCCTCTAGAGAGGCTCCCACGGGCTCTATAGACGCTCCCATTGGCTCCATAGGCCTCTAGAGAGGCTCCCACGGGCTCTATAGACGCTCCCATTGGCTCCATAGGCCTCTAGAGAGGCTCCCACGGGCTCTATAGACGCTCCCATTGGCTCCATAGGCCTCTAGAGAGGCTCCCACGGGCTCTATAGACGCTCCCATTGGCTCCATAGGCCTCTAGAGAGGCTCCCACGGGCTCTATAGACGCTCCCATTGGCTCCATAGGCCTCTAGAGAGGCTCCCACGGGCTCTATAGACGCTCCCATTGGCTCCATAGGCCTCTAGAGAGGCTCCCACGGGCTCTATAGACGCTCCCATTGGCTCCATAGGCCTCTAGAGAGGCTCCCACGGGCTCTATAGACGCTCCCATTGGCTCCATAGGCCTCTAGAGAGGCTCCCACGGGCTCTATAGACGCTCCCATTGGCTCCATAGGCCTCTAGAGAGGCTCCCACGGGCTCTATAGACGCTCCCATTGGCTCCATAGGCCTCTAGAGAGGCTCCCACGGGCTCTATAGACGCTCCCATTGGCTCCATAGGCCTCTAGAGAGGCTCCCACGGGCTCTATAGACGCTCCCATTGGCTCCATAGGCCTCTAGAGAGGCTCCCACGGGCTCTATAGACGCTCCCATTGGCTCCATAGGCCTCTAGAGAGGCTCCCACGGGCTCTATAGACGCTCCCATTGGCTCCATAGGCCTCTAGAGAGGCTCCCACGGGCTCTATAGACGCTCCCATTGGCTCCATAGGCCTCTAGAGAGGCTCCCACGGGCTCTATAGACGCTCCCATTGGCTCCATAGGCCTCTAGAGAGGCTCCCACGGGCTCTATAGACGCTCCCATTGGCTCCATAGGCCTCTAGAGAGGCTCCCACGGGCTCTATAGACGCTCCCATTGGCTCCATAGGCCTCTAGAGAGGCTCCCACGGGCTCTATAGACGCTCCCATTGGCTCCATAGGCCACTAGAGAGGCTCCCACGGGCTCTATAGACGCTCCCATTGGCTCCATAGGCCTCTAGAGAGGCTCCCACGGGCTCTATAGACGCTCCCATTGGCTCCATAGGCCTCTAGAGAGGCTCCCACGGGCTCTATAGACGCTCCCATTGGCTCCATAGGCCTCTAGAGAGGCTCCCACGGGCTCTATAGACGCTCCCATTGGCTCCATAGGCCTCTAGAGAGGCTCCCACGGGCTCTATAGACGCTCCCATTGGCTCCATAGGCCTCTAGAGAGGCTCCCACGGGCTCTATAGACGCTCCCATTGGCTCCATAGGCCTCTAGAGAGGCTCCCACGGGCTCTATAGACGCTCCCATTGGCTCCATAGGCCTCTAGAGAGGCTCCCACGGGCTCTATAGACGCTCCCATTGGCTCCATAGGCCTCTAGAGAGGCTCCCACGGGCTCTATAGACGCTCCCATTGGCTCCATAGGCCTCTAGAGAGGCTCCCACGGGCTCTATAGACGCTCCCATTGGCTCCATAGGCCTCTAGAGAGGCTCCCACGGGCTCTATAGACGCTCCCATTGGCTCCATAGGCCTCTAGAGAGGCTCCCACGGGCTCTATAGACGCTCCCATTGGCTCCATAGGCCTCTAGAGAGGCTCCCACGGGCTCTATAGACGCTCCCATTGGCTCCATAGGCCTCTAGAGAGGCTCCCACGGGCTCTATAGACGCTCCCATTGGCTCCATAGGCCTCTAGAGAGGCTCCCACGGGCTCTATAGACGCTCCCATTGGCTCCATAGGCCTCTAGAGAGGCTCCCACGGGCTCTATAGACGCTCCCATTGGCTCCATAGGCCTCTAGAGAGGCTCCCACGGGCTCTATAGACGCTCCCATTGGCTCCATAGGCCTCTAGAGAGGCTCCCACGGGCTCTATAGACGCTCCCATTGGCTCCATAGGCCTCTAGAGAGGCTCCCACGGGCTCTATAGACGCTCCCATTGGCTCCATAGGCCTCTAGAGAGGCTCCCACGGGCTCTATAGACGCTCCCATTGGCTCCATAGGCCTCTAGAGAGGCTCCCACGGGCTCTATAGACGCTCCCATTGGCTCCATAGGCCTCTAGAGAGGCTCCCACGGGCTCTATAGACGCTCCCATTGGCTCCATAGGCCTCTAGAGAGGCTCCCACGGGCTCTATAGACGCTCCCATTGGCTCCATAGGCCTCTAGAGAGGCTCCCACGGGCTCTATAGACGCTCCCATTGGCTCCATAGGCCTCTAGAGAGGCTCCCACGGGCTCTATAGACGCTCCCATTGGCTCCATAGGCCTCTAGAGAGGCTCCCACGGGCTCTATAGACGCTCCCATTGGCTCCATAGGCCTCTAGAGAGGCTCCCACGGGCTCTATAGACGCTCCCATTGGCTCCATAGGCCTCTAGAGAGGCTCCCACGGGCTCTATAGACGCTCCCATTGGCTCCATAGGCCTCTAGAGAGGCTCCCACGGGCTCTATAGACGCTCCCATTGGCTCCATAGGCCTCTAGAGAGGCTCCCACGGGCTCTATAGACGCTCCCATTGGCTCCATAGGCCTCTAGAGAGGCTCCCACGGGCTCTATAGACGCTCCCATTGGCTCCATAGGCCTCTAGAGAGGCTCCCACGGGCTCTATAGACGCTCCCATTGGCTCCATAGGCCTCTAGAGAGGCTCCCACGGGCTCTATAGACGCTCCCATTGGCTCCATAGGCCTCTAGAGAGGCTCCCACGGGCTCTATAGACGCTCCCATTGGCTCCATAGGCCTCTAGAGAGGCTCCCACGGGCTCTATAGACGCTCCCATTGGCTCCATAGGCCTCTAGAGAGGCTCCCACGGGCTCTATAGACGCTCCCATTGGCTCCATAGGCCTCTAGAGAGGCTCCCACGGGCTCTATAGACGCTCCCATTGGCTCCATAGGCCTCTAGAGAGGCTCCCACGGGCTCTATAGACGCTCCCATTGGCTCCATAGGCCTCTAGAGAGGCTCCCACGGGCTCTATAGACGCTCCCATTGGCTCCATAGGCCTCTAGAGAGGCTCCCACGGGCTCTATAGACGCTCCCATTGGCTCCATAGGCCTCTAGAGAGGCTCCCACGGGCCTCTATAGACGCTCCCATTGGCTCCATAGGCCTCTAGAGAGGCTCCCACGGGCTCTATAGACGCTCCCATTGGCTCCATAGGCCTCTAGAGAGGCTCCCACGGGCTCTATAGACGCTCCCATTGGCTCCATAGGCCTCTAGAGAGGCTCCCACGGGCTCTATAGACGCTCCCATTGGCTCCATAGGCCTCTAGAGAGGCTCCCACGGGCTCTATAGACGCTCCCATTGGCTCCATAGGCCTCTAGAGAGGCTCCCACGGGCTCTATAGACGCTCCCATTGGCTCCATAGGCCTCTAGAGAGGCTCCCACGGGCTCTATAGACGCTCCCATTGGCTCCATAGGCCTCTAGAGAGGCTCCCACGGGCTCTATAGACGCTCCCATTGGCTCCATAGGCCTCTAGAGAGGCTCCCACGGGCTCTATAGACGCTCCCATTGGCTCCATAGGCCTCTAGAGAGGCTCCCACGGGCTCTATAGACGCTCCCATTGGCTCCATAGGCCTCTAGAGAGGCTCCCACGGGCTCTATAGACGCTCCCATTGGCTCCATAGGCCTCTAGAGAGGCTCCCACGGGCTCTATAGACGCTCCCATTGGCTCCATAGGCCTCTAGAGAGGCTCCCACGGGCTCTATAGACGCTCCCATTGGCTCCATAGGCCTCTAGAGAGGCTCCCACGGGCTCTATAGACGCTCCCATTGGCTCCATAGGCCACTAGAGAGGCTCCCACGGGCTCTATAGACGCTCCCATTGGCTCCATAGGCCTCTAGAGAGGCTCCCACGGGCTCTATAGACGCTCCCATTGGCTCCATAGGCCTCTAGAGAGGCTCCCACGGGCTCTATAGACGCTCCCATTGGCTCCATAGGCCTCTAGAGAGGCTCCCACGGGCTCTATAGACGCTCCCATTGGCTCCATAGGCCTCTAGAGAGGCTCCCACGGGCTCTATAGACGCTCCCATTGGCTCCATAGGCCTCTAGAGAGGCTCCCACGGGCTCTATAGACGCTCCCATTGGCTCCATAGGCCTCTAGAGAGGCTCCCACGGGCTCTATAGACGCTCCCATTGGCTCCATAGGCCTCTAGAGAGGCTCCCACGGGCTCTATAGACGCTCCCATTGGCTCCATAGGCCTCTAGAGAGGCTCCCACGGGCTCTATAGACGCTCCCATTGGCTCCATAGGCCTCTAGAGAGGCTCCCACGGGCTCTATAGACGCTCCCATTGGCTCCATAGGCCTCTAGAGAGGCTCCCACGGGCTCTATAGACGCTCCCATTGGCTCCATAGGCCTCTAGAGAGGCTCCCACGGGCTCTATAGACGCTCCCATTGGCTCCATAGGCCTCTAGAGAGGCTCCCACGGGCTCTATAGACGCTCCCATTGGCTCCATAGGCCTCTAGAGAGGCTCCCACGGGCTCTATAGACGCTCCCATTGGCTCCATAGGCCTCTAGAGAGGCTCCCACGGGCTCTATAGACGCTCCCATTGGCTCCATAGGCCTCTAGAGAGGCTCCCACGGGCTCTATAGACGCTCCCATTGGCTCCATAGGCCTCTAGAGAGGCTCCCACGGGCTCTATAGACGCTCCCATTGGCTCCATAGGCCTCTAGAGAGGCTCCCCACGGGCTCTATAGACGCTCCCATTGGCTCCATAGGCCTCTAGAGAGGCTCCCACGGGCTCTATAGACGCTCCCATTGGCTCCATAGGCCTCTAGAGAGGCTCCCACGGGCTCTATAGACGCTCCCATTGGCTCCATAGGCCTCTAGAGAGGCTCCCACGGGCTCTATAGACGCTCCCATTGGCTCCATAGGCCTCTAGAGAGGCTCCCACGGGCTCTATAGACGCTCCCATTGGCTCCATAGGCCTCTAGAGAGGCTCCCACGGGCTCTATAGACGCTCCCATTGGCTCCATAGGCCTCTAGAGAGGCTCCCACGGGCTCTATAGACGCTCCCATTGGCTCCATAGGCCTCTAGAGAGGCTCCCACGGGCTCTATAGACGCTCCCCATTGGCTCCATAGGCCTCTAGAGAGGCTCCCACGGGCTCTATAGACGCTCCCATTGGCTCCATAGGCCTCTAGAGAGGCTCCCACGGGCTCTATAGACGCTCCCATTGGCTCCATAGGCCTCTAGAGAGGCTCCCACGGGCTCTATAGACGCTCCCATTGGCTCCATAGGCCTCTAGAGAGGCTCCCACGGGCTCTATAGACGCTCCCATTGGCTCCATAGGCCTCTAGAGAGGCTCCCACGGGCTCTATAGACGCTCCCATTGGCTCCATAGGCCTCTAGAGAGGCTCCCACGGGCTCTATAGACGCTCCCATTGGCTCCATAGGCCTCTAGAGAGGCTCCCACGGGCTCTATAGACGCTCCCATTGGCTCCATAGGCCTCTAGAGAGGCTCCCACGGGCTCTATAGACGCTCCCATTGGCTCCATAGGCCTCTAGAGAGGCTCCCACGGGCTCTATAGACGCTCCCATTGGCTCCATAGGCCTCTAGAGAGGCTCCCACGGGCTCTATAGACGCTCCCATTGGCTCCATAGGCCTCTAGAGAGGCTCCCACGGGCTCTATAGACGCTCCCATTGGCTCCATAGGCCTCTAGAGAGGCTCCCACGGGCTCTATAGACGCTCCCATTGGCTCCATAGGCCTCTAGAGAGGCTCCCACGGGCTCTATAGACGCTCCCATTGGCTCCATAGGCCTCTAGAGAGGCTCCCACGGGCTCTATAGACGCTCCCATTGGCTCCATAGGCCTCTAGAGAGGCTCCCACGGGCTCTATAGACGCTCCCATTGGCTCCATAGGCCTCTAGAGAGGCTCCCACGGGCTCTATAGACGCTCCCATTGGCTCCATAGGCCTCTAGAGAGGCTCCCACGGGCTCTATAGACGCTCCCATTGGCTCCATAGGCCTCTAGAGAGGCTCCCACGGGCTCTATAGACGCTCCCATTGGCTCCATAGGCCTCTAGAGAGGCTCCCACGGGCTCTATAGACGCTCCCATTGGCTCCATAGGCCTCTAGAGAGGCTCCCACGGGCTCTATAGACGCTCCCATTGGCTCCATAGGCCTCTAGAGAGGCTCCCACGGGCTCTATAGACGCTCCCATTGGCTCCATAGGCCTCTAGAGAGGCTCCCACGGGCTCTATAGACGCTCCCATTGGCTCCATAGGCCTCTAGAGAGGCTCCCACGGGCTCTATAGACGCTCCCATTGGCTCCATAGGCCTCTAGAGAGGCTCCCACGGGCTCTATAGACGCTCCCATTGGCTCCATAGGCCTCTAGAGAGGCTCCCACGGGCTCTATAGACGCTCCCATTGGCTCCATAGGCCTCTAGAGAGGCTCCCACGGGCTCTATAGACGCTCCCATTGGCTCCATAGGCCTCTAGAGAGGCTCCCACGGGCTCTATAGACGCTCCCATTGGCTCCATAGGCCTCTAGAGAGGCTCCCACGGGCTCTATAGACGCTCCCATTGGCTCCATAGGCCTCTAGAGAGGCTCCCACGGGCTCTATAGACGCTCCCATTGGCTCCATAGGCCTCTAGAGAGGCTCCCCACGGGCTCTATAGACGCTCCCATTGGCTCCATAGGCCTCTAGAGAGGCTCCCACGGGCTCTATAGACGCTCCCATTGGCTCCATAGGCCTCTAGAGAGGCTCCCACGGGCTCTATAGACGCTCCCATTGGCTCCATAGGCCTCTAGAGAGGCTCCCACGGGCTCTATAGACGCTCCCATTGGCTCCATAGGCCTCTAGAGAGGCTCCCACGGGCTCTATAGACGCTCCCATTGGCTCCATAGGCCTCTAGAGAGGCTCCCACGGGCTCTATAGACGCTCCCATTGGCTCCATAGGCCTCTAGAGAGGCTCCCACGGGCTCTATAGACGCTCCCATTGGCTCCATAGGCCTCTAGAGAGGCTCCCACGGGCTCTATAGACGCTCCCATTGGCTCCATAGGCCTCTAGAGAGGCTCCCACGGGCTCTATAGACGCTCCCATTGGCTCCATAGGCCTCTAGAGAGGCTCCCACGGGCTCTATAGACGCTCCCATTGGCTCCATAGGCCTCTAGAGAGGCTCCCACGGGCTCTATAGACGCTCCCATTGGCTCCATAGGCCTCTAGAGAGGCTCCCACGGGCTCTATAGACGCTCCCATTGGCTCCATAGGCCTCTAGAGAGGCTCCCACGGGCTCTATAGACGCTCCCATTGGCTCCATAGGCCTCTAGAGAGGCTCCCACGGGCTCTATAGACGCTCCCATTGGCTCCATAGGCCTCTAGAGAGGCTCCCACGGGCTCTATAGACGCTCCCATTGGCTCCATAGGCCTCTAGAGAGGCTCCCACGGGCTCTATAGACGCTCCCATTGGCTCCATAGGCCTCTAGAGAGGCTCCCACGGGCCTCTATAGACGCTCCCATTGGCTCCATAGGCCTCTAGAGAGGCTCCCACGGGCTCTATAGACGCTCCCATTGGCTCCATAGGCCTCTAGAGAGGCTCCCACGGGCTCTATAGACGCTCCCATTGGCTCCATAGGCCTCTAGAGAGGCTCCCACGGGCTCTATAGACGCTCCCATTGGCTCCATAGGCCTCTAGAGAGGCTCCCACGGGCTCTATAGACGCTCCCATTGGCTCCATAGGCCTCTAGAGAGGCTCCCACGGGCTCTATAGACGCTCCCATTGGCTCCATAGGCCTCTAGAGAGGCTCCCACGGGCTCTATAGACGCTCCCATTGGCTCCATAGGCCTCTAGAGAGGCTCCCACGGGCTCTATAGACGCTCCCATTGGCTCCATAGGCCTCTAGAGAGGCTCCCACGGGCTCTATAGACGCTCCCATTGGCTCCATAGGCCTCTAGAGAGGCTCCCACGGGCTCTATAGACGCTCCCATTGGCTCCATAGGCCTCTAGAGAGGCTCCCACGGGCTCTATAGACGCTCCCATTGGCTCCATAGGCCTCTAGAGAGGCTCCCACGGGCTCTATAGACGCTCCCATTGGCTCCATAGGCCTCTAGAGAGGCTCCCACGGGCTCTATAGACGCTCCCATTGGCTCCATAGGCCTCTAGAGAGGCTCCCACGGGCTCTATAGACGCTCCCATTGGCTCCATAGGCCTCTAGAGAGGCTCCCACGGGCTCTATAGACGCTCCCATTGGCTCCATAGGCCTCTAGAGAGGCTCCCACGGGCTCTATAGACGCTCCCATTGGCTCCATAGGCCTCTAGAGAGGCTCCCACGGGCTCTATAGACGCTCCCATTGGCTCCATAGGCCTCTAGAGAGGCTCCCACGGGCTCTATAGACGCTCCCATTGGCTCCATAGGCCTCTAGAGAGGCTCCCACGGGCTCTATAGACGCTCCCATTGGCTCCATAGGCCTCTAGAGAGGCTCCCACGGGCTCTATAGACGCTCCCATTGGCTCCATAGGCCTCTAGAGAGGCTCCCACGGGCTCTATAGACGCTCCCATTGGCTCCATAGGCCTCTAGAGAGGCTCCCACGGGCTCTATAGACGCTCCCATTGGCTCCATAGGCCTCTAGAGAGGCTCCCACGGGCTCTATAGACGCTCCCATTGGCTCCATAGGCCTCTAGAGAGGCTCCCACGGGCTCTATAGACGCTCCCATTGGCTCCATAGGCCTCTAGAGAGGCTCCCACGGGCTCTATAGACGCTCCCATTGGCTCCATAGGCCTCTAGAGAGGCTCCCACGGGCTCTATAGACGCTCCCATTGGCTCCATAGGCCTCTAGAGAGGCTCCCACGGGCTCTATAGACGCTCCCATTGGCTCCATAGGCCTCTAGAGAGGCTCCCACGGGCTCTATAGACGCTCCCATTGGCTCCATAGGCCTCTAGAGAGGCTCCCACGGGCTCTATAGACGCTCCCATTGGCTCCATAGGCCTCTAGAGAGGCTCCCACGGGCTCTATAGACGCTCCCATTGGCTCCATAGGCCTCTAGAGAGGCTCCCACGGGCTCTATAGACGCTCCCATTGGCTCCATAGGCCTCTAGAGAGGCTCCCACGGCTCTATAGACGCTCCCATTGGCTCCATAGGCCTCTAGAGAGGCTCCCACGGGCTCTATAGACGCTCCCATTGGCTCCATAGGCCTCTAGAGAGGCTCCCACGGGCTCTATAGACGCTCCCATTGGCTCCATAGGCCTCTAGAGAGGCTCCCACGGGCTCTATAGACGCTCCCATTGGCTCCATAGGCCTCTAGAGAGGCTCCCACGGGCTCTATAGACGCTCCCATTGGCTCCATAGGCCTCTAGAGAGGCTCCCACGGGCTCTATAGACGCTCCCATTGGCTCCATAGGCCTCTAGAGAGGCTCCCACGGGCTCTATAGACGCTCCCATTGGCTCCATAGGCCTCTAGAGAGGCTCCCACGGGCTCTATAGACGCTCCCATTGGCTCCATAGGCCTCTAGAGAGGCTCCCACGGGCTCTATAGACGCTCCCATTGGCTCCATAGGCCTCTAGAGAGGCTCCCACGGGCTCTATAGACGCTCCCATTGGCTCCATAGGCCTCTAGAGAGGCTCCCACGGGCTCTATAGACGCTCCCATTGGCTCCATAGGCCTCTAGAGAGGCTCCCACGGGCTCTATAGACGCTCCCATTGGCTCCATAGGCCTCTAGAGAGGCTCCCACGGGCTCTATAGACGCTCCCATTGGCTCCATAGGCCTCTAGAGAGGCTCCCACGGGCTCTATAGACGCTCCCATTGGCTCCATAGGCCTCTAGAGAGGCTCCCACGGGCTCTATAGACGCTCCCATTGGCTCCATAGGCCTCTAGAGAGGCTCCCACGGGCTCTATAGACGCTCCCATTGGCTCCATAGGCCTCTAGAGAGGCTCCCACGGGCTCTATAGACGCTCCCATTGGCTCCATAGGCCTCTAGAGAGGCTCCCACGGGCTCTATAGACGCTCCCATTGGCTCCATAGGCCTCTAGAGAGGCTCCCACGGGCTCTATAGACGCTCCCATTGGCTCCATAGGCCTCTAGAGAGGCTCCCACGGGCTCTATAGACGCTCCCATTGGCTCCATAGGCCTCTAGAGAGGCTCCCACGGGCTCTATAGACGCTCCCATTGGCTCCATAGGCCTCTAGAGAGGCTCCCACGGGCTCTATAGACGCTCCCATTGGCTCCATAGGCCCCTAGAGCTCCCAGGGCTCTAGAGGCTCCCACGGGCTCTATAGACGCTCCCATTGGCTCCATAGGCCTCTAGAGAGGCTCCCACGGGCTCTATAGACGCTCCCATTGGCTCCATAGGCCTCTAGAGAGGCTCCCCACGGGCTCTATAGACGCTCCCATTGGCTCCATAGGCCTCTAGAGAGGCTCCCACGGGCTCTATAGACGCTCCCATTGGCTCCATAGGCCTCTAGAGAGGCTCCCACGGGCTCTATAGACGCTCCCATTGGCTCCATAGGCCTCTAGAGAGGCTCCCACGGGCTCTATAGACGCTCCCATTGGCTCCATAGGCCTCTAGAGAGGCTCCCACGGGCTCTATAGACGCTCCCATTGGCTCCATAGGCCTCTAGAGAGGCTCCCACGGGCTCTATAGACGCTCCCATTGGCTCCATAGGCCTCTAGAGAGGCTCCCACGGGCTCTATAGACGCTCCCATTGGCTCCATAGGCCTCTAGAGAGGCTCCCACGGGCTCTATAGACGCTCCCATTGGCTCCATAGGCCTCTAGAGAGGCTCCCACGGGCTCTATAGACGCTCCCATTGGCTCCATAGGCCTCTAGAGAGGCTCCCACGGGCTCTATAGACGCTCCCATTGGCTCCATAGGCCTCTAGAGAGGCTCCCACGGGCTCTATAGACGCTCCCATTGGCTCCATAGGCCTCTAGAGAGGCTCCCCACGGGCTCTATAGACGCTCCCATTGGCTCCATAGGCCTCTAGAGAGGCTCCCACGGGCTCTATAGACGCTCCCATTGGCTCCATAGGCCTCTAGAGAGGCTCCCACGGGCTCTATAGACGCTCCCATTGGCTCCATAGGCCACTAGAGAGGCTCCCACGGGCTCTATAGACGCTCCCATTGGCTCCATAGGCCTCTAGAGAGGCTCCCACGGGGCTCTATAGACGCTCCCATTGGCTCCATAGGCCTCTAGAGAGGCTCCCACGGGCTCTATAGACGCTCCCATTGGCTCCATAGGCCTCTAGAGAGGCTCCCCATGCAATCAGGAACGAAGTACAATGAT
>WWNC01000332.1:0-72567 GCA_011125475.1 Melanerpes aurifrons | reverse complement strand
CTGGGGAGGAGCAGCTGAGGGAGCTGGGGGTGTTGAGTGTGGAGTAGAGGAGGCTCAGGCGGAGGGAGCTGTTTTCATTAGCTTCGCTCACTCTCGAAATCAAGCATTTTACAGCAGGTTGGAGCAACCTGTGTCTCAACACATTCGCTCACTCTCGAAATCAAGCATTTTACAGCAGGTTGGAGCAACCTGTGTCTCAGCACAGGAATAAGGTAGGGAAGAATTCAAATACTCATTTTGACTGCCTCCAGAAGTTAGATCAGATGGCCAATGCAATTTTGTGCTAGGCCTTTCCCTTTAGGTTTTACCCCCACAATGTTTTCATTAGTTTCGCTCACTCTCAAAATCAAGCACTTTACTGCAGGTTGGAGCACCCTGTATCTGAGCAGATGAAAGAGGTAGGGAAGAATTCTAAGGATCATTTTGACTGTCTCCAGAAGTAAGATCAGATGGCCAATGTAATTAGGTACTAAGCCTTTCCCTTTATGTTTTACCCCAATAATTTTTTCATTAGTTTCGCTCACTCTAGAAAATCAAGCATTTTACATCAGGTTGGAGCATCTTGTATCTCAGAAGAAGAAAGAGGTAGGGAAGAATTCTAAGGATCATTTTGACTGTCTCCACAAGTTAGATCAGATGGCAAATGCAATTTGGTGCTAGGCCTTTCCCTTTAGGTTTTACCCCAACAATGTTTTCATTAGTTTCCCTTACTTTCGAAATCAAGCATTATACAGCAGGTTGGAGCACCTTGTATCTCAACAGAGGAAAAGGTAGGAAGAATTCTAAGGATCATTTTGACTGTCTCCAGAAGTAAGATCAGATGGCCAATGCAATTTGGTGCTAGGCCTTTCCCTTTAGGTTTTACCACAATAATATTTTCATTAGTTTCGCTCACTCTCAAAATCAAGCATTTTACTGCAGGTTGCAGCACCCTGTATCTGAGAAGAAGAGTAAGGTAGGGAAGAATTAAAATACTCATTTTGACTGCCTCCAGAAGTTAGATCAGATGGCCAATGCAATTTGGAGCTAGACCTTTCCCTTTAGGTTTTACCCCAACAATGTTTTCATTAGTTTCGCTCACTCTCAAAATCAAGCACTTTACTGCAGGTTGGAGCACCCTGCATCTGAGCAGAGGAAAGAGGTAGAGAAGAATTCTATGGATCATTTTGACTGTCTCCAGAAGTAAGATCAGATGGCCAATGCAATTTGGTGCTAGGTCTTTCCCTTTAGGTTATACCCCCACAATGTTTTCATTAGTTTCGCTCACTCTCAAATCAAGCATTTTACTGCAGGTTGCAGCACCCTGTATCTGAGAAGAAGAGGAAGGCAGGGAAGAATTCTAAGGATCATTTGACTGTCTCCAGAAGTTACGTCAGATGGCCAATGCAATTTGGTGCTAGGCCTTTCCCTTTAGTTTTGCCCCAACAATGTTTCCATTAGTTTCGCTCACTCTCGAAATCTAGCATTTTGCAGCAGGTTGGAGCACCCTGTGTCTTAGCACAGGAAAGAGGTAGGGTAGAGTGCAAATACTCATTTTGACTGCCTCCAGAAGTTAGATCAGATGGCCAATGCAATTTGGTGCTAGGCCTTTCCCTTTAGGTTTTACCCCCACAATGTTTTCATTAGTTTCGCTCACTCTCAAAATCAAGCACTTTACTGCAGGTTGGAGCACCCTTTATCTGAGCAGACGAAAGAGGTAGGGAAGAATTCTAAGGATCATTTTGACTGTCTCCAGAAGTAAGATCAGATGGCCAATGTAATTAGGTACTAAGCCTTTCCCTTTATGTTTTACCCCAATAATGTTTTCATTAGTATTGCTCACTCTCGAAAGGAAGCATTTTACATCAGGTTGGAGCATCTTGCATCTCAGAAGAGGAAAGAGGTAGGGAAGAATTCTAAGGATCATTTTGACTGTCTCCACAAGTTAGATCAGATGGCAAATGCAATTTGGTGCTAGGCCTTTCCCTTTAGGTTTCACCCCAACAATGTTTTCATTAGTTTCCCTTACTTTCGAAATCAAGCATTATACAGCAGGTTGGAGCACCCTGTATCTCAACAGAGGAAAGAGGTAGGGAAGAATTCTAAGGATCATTTTGACTGTCTCCAGAAGTAAAATCAGATGGCCAATGCAATTTGGTGCTAGGCCTTTCCCTTTAGGTTTTACCCCAACAATGTTTTCATTAATTTCGCTCACTCTCAAAATCAAGCACTTTACTGCAATTTGGAGCACCCTGTATCTGAGCAGAGGAAAGAGGTAGGGAAGATTTCTAAGGATCATTTTGGCTGTCTCCAGAAGTAAGATCAGATGGCTAATGCAATTTGGCACTAGGCCTTTCCTTTAGGTTTTACCCAACAATGTTTTCATTAGTTTTGCTCACTCTCGAAATGAAGGATTTTACAGCAGGTTGGAGCACCCTATATCTGAGCAGAGGAAAGAGGTAGGGAAGAATTCAAATACTCATTTTGACTGCCTCCAGAAGTTAGATCAGATGGCCAATGCAATTTGGTGCTAGGCCTTTCCCTTTAGGTTTTACCCCCACAATGTTTTCATTAGTTTCGTTCACTCTCAAAATCAAGCATTTTACAGCAGGGTGGAGCACCCTGTATCTCAGCATAGGAATAAGGTAGGGAAGAATTCTAAGGATCATTTCGACTGTCTCCAGAAGTTAGATCAGATGGTCAATGCAATTTGGTGCTAGGCCTTTCCCTTTAGGTTTTACAATGTTTTTATTTGTTTCGCTCACTGTCAAAAGCATGTATTTTACTGTGCGTTGGAGCACCTTGTATCTGAGCAGAGTAATAAGGTAGGGAAGAATTCTAAGGATCATTTTGACTGCCTCCACAAGTTAGATCAGATGGCCAATGCGATTTGGTGCTAGGCCTTTCCCTTTAGGTTTTACCCCAACAATGTTTTCATTAATTTCGCTCACTCTCAAAATCAAGCACTTTACTGCAATTTGGAGCACCCTGTATCTGAGCAGAGGAAAGAGGTAGGGAAGATTTTTAAGGATCATTTTGGCTGTCTCCAGAAGTAAGATCAGATGGCTAATGCAATTTGGTGCTAGGTCTTTCCCTTTAGGTTTTACCCCAACAATGTTTTCATTAGTTTCGCTCACTCTCAAAATCAAGCATTTTACTGCAGGGTTGGAGCATCTTGTATCTGAGCGCAGGAACAAGGTAGGGAAGAATTCAAATACTCATTTTGACTGCCTCCAGAACTTAGATCAGATGGCCAATGCAATTTGGTGCTAGGCCTTTCCTTTAGGTTTTACCCCAATAATGTTTTCATTAGTTTCGCTAACTCAAAATCAAGCAATTTACAGCAGGGTGGAGCGCCTTGTATCTGAGCAGAGGAATAAGGTAGGAAGAATTCAAATGCTCATTTTGACTGCCTCCAGAAGTTTGATCAGATGGCCAATGCAATTTGGTGCTAGGCCTTTCCTTTAGGTTTTACCCCAACAATGTTTTCATTAGTTTCGCTCACTCTCAAAATGAAGCATTTTAAAACTGGTTGGAGCACCTGTATCTGAGCACAGGAATAAGGTAGGGAAGAATTCAAATACTCATTTTGACTGCCTCCAGAAGTTAGATCAGATGGCCAATGCAATTTGGTGCTAGGCCTTTCCCTTTAGGTTTTACCCCAACAATGTTTTCAGTAGTTTCTCTCACTCTAGAAATCAAGCATTTCATTGCAGGTTGGAGCACCCTGATCTGAGCACAGGAATAAGTTAGGGAAGAATTCAAATACTCATTTTGACTGCCTCCAGAAGGTAGATCAGATGGCCAATGCAATTTGGTGCTAGGCCTTTCCCTTTAGGTTTTACCCCAACAATGTTTTCATTAGTTTCGCTCACTCTCAAAATCAAGCACTTTACTGTAATTTGGAGCACCCTGTATCTGAGCAGAGGAAAGAGCTAGGGAAGATTTCTAAGGATCATTTTGGCTGTCTCCAGAATTAGGATCACATGGCTAATGCAATTTGGTGCTAGGTCTTTCCCTTTAGGTTTTACCCCCACAATGTTTTCATTAGTTTCGCTCACTCTCTAAATCAAGCATTTTACAGCAATTTGGAGCACCCTGTATCTGAGCAGAGGAATAAGGTAGGGAAGATTTCAAAGGATCATTTTGCTGTCTCCAGAATTAAGATCAGATGGCTAATGCAATTTGGTGCTAGGTCTTTCCCTTTAGGTTTTACCCCCACAATGTTTTCATTAGTTTCGCTCACTCTCGAAATCAAGCATTTTACTGCAGGGTTCGAGCATCTTGTATCTCAGCACAGGAATAAGGTAGGGAAGAATTCAAATACTCATTTTGACTGCCTCCAGAAGTTAGATCAGATGGCCAATGCAATTTGGTGCTAGGTCTTTCCCTTTAGGTTTTACCCCCACAATGTTTTCATTAGTTTCGCTCACTCTCAAAATGAAGCATTTTACAGCAGGTTGGAGCACCCTGTGTCTCAGGACAGGAATAAGGTAGGAAGAATTCAAATACTCATTTTGACTGCCTCCAGAAGTTAGATCAGATGGCCAATGCAATTTGGTGCTAGGTCTTTCCCTTTAGGTTTTACCCCACAATGTTTTCATTAGTTTCGCTCACTCTAGAAATCAAGCATTTTACTGCAGGTTGCAGCACCTGACTCTTAGCACAGGAATAAGTTAGGAAGAATTCAAATACTCATTTTGACTGTCTCCAGAAATTAGATCAGATGACCAATGCAATTTGGTGCTAGACCTTTCCTTTAGGTTTTACCCAACAATGTTTTCATTAGTTTCCCTCACTCTCAAATCAAGCATTTTACTGCAGGTTGCAGCACCCTGTATCTGAGAGGAAGAATAAGGTAGGGAAGAATTCAAGGATCATTTCGACTGCCTCCAGAAGTTAGATCAGATGGCCAATGCAATTTGGTGCTAGGTCTTTCCCTTTAGGTTTTACCCCCACAATGTTTTCATTAGTTTCGCTCACTCTCGAAATCAAGCATTTTACAGCAGGTTGGAGCAGTTTGTATCTGAGCAAAGGAATAAGGTAGGGAAGAATTCAAATACTCATTTTGACTGCCTCCAGAAGTTAGATCAGATGGCCAATGCAATTTGGTGCTAGGTCTTTCCCTTTAGGTTTTACCCCAAAATGTTTTTATTTGTTTCGCTCACTCTCAAAATCATGTATTTTACAGCAGGTTGGAGCAGTTTGTATCTGAGCACAGGAATAAGGTAGGGAAGAATTCTAATATCATTTTGACTGCCTCCAGAAGTTAGATCAGATGGCCAATGCAATTTGGTGCTAGGTCTTTCCTTTAGGTTTTACCCAATAATGTTTTCATTAGTTTCGCTCACTATCGAATCAAGCATTTTACAGCAGGTGGAGCACCTTGTATCTGAGCACAGAATAAGGTAGGGAAGAATTCAAATGCTCATTTTGACTGCCTCCAGAAGTTCGATCAGATGGCCAATGCAATTTGGTGCTAGGACTTTCCTTTAGGTTTTACCCAACAATGTTTTCATTAGTTTCGAGCACTCTCAAATCAAGCATTTTACAGCAGGTTGGAGCACCCTGTATCTGAGCACAGGAATAAGGTTAGGGAAGAATTCAAATACTCATTTTGACTGCCTCCAGAAGTTAGATCAGATGGCCAATGCAATTTGGTGCTAGGTCTTTCCCTTTAGGTTTTACCCCCACAATGTTTTCATTAGTTTCGCTCACTCTCGTAATCAAGCATTTTACAGCAGGTTGGAGCACCGTTGTCTCTGAGCACAGGAATAAGGTAGGAAGAATTCAAATACTGATTTTGACTGCCTCCAAGTTAGATCAGATGGTAATGAAATTTGGTGCTAGACCTTTCCCTTTAGGTTTTACCCCCACAATATTTTCATTAGTTTCGCTCACTCTCAAAATCATGCATTTCACAGCAGGTTGGAGCACCTGTATCTCATCAGAGGAATAAGGTAGGGAAGAATTCAAATCATTTTGACTGCCTCCAGAAGTTAGATCAGATGGTCAATGCAATTTGGTGCTAGGTCTTTCCCTTTAGGTTTTACCCCCACAATGTTTTCATTAGTTTCGCTCACTCTCGAAATCAAGCATTTTACAGCAGGTTGGAGCAGTTTGTATCTGAGCACAGGAATAAGGTAGGAAGAATTCAAATACTCATTTTGACTGCTTCCAGAAGTTAGATCAGATGGCCAATGCAATTTGGTGCTAGGTCTTTCCTTTAGGTTTTACCCCAAATGTTTTCATTAGTTTCGCTCACTCTCAAATCAAGCATTTTACAGCAGGTTGGAGCAGCCCTGTATCTGAGCACAGGAATAAGGTAGGAAGAATTCAAATCTCATTTTGACTGCCTCCAGAGTTTGATCAGATGGCCAATGCAATTTGGTGCTAGGTCTTTCCCTTTAGGTTTTACCCCCACAATGTTTTCATTAGTTTCGCTCACTCTCAAAATCAAGCATTTTACAGCAGGTTGGAGCAGTTTGTATCTGAGAAGAAGAATAAGGTAGGGAAGAATTCAAATACTCATTTTGACTGCCTCCAGAAGTTAGATCAGATGGCCAATGCAATTTGGTGCTAGGTCTTTCCTTTAGGTTTTACCCCAACAATGTTTTCATTAGTTTCGATCACTCTCCAAATCAAGCATTTTACAGCAGGTTGGAGCACCCTGTATCTGAGCACAGGAATAAGGTAGGGAAGAATTCAAATACTCATTTTGACTGCCTTCAGATGTTAGATGAGATGGCCAATGCAATTTGGTGCTAGGTCTTTCCCTTTAGGTTTTACCCCCACAATGTTTTCATTAGTTTCGCTCACTCTCAAAATCAAGCATTTTACTGCAGGTTGGAGCAGCCTGTATCTGAGCAGGAATAAGGTAGGAAGAATTCAAATACTCATTTTGACTGCCTCCAGAAGTTAGATCAGATGGCCAATGCAATTTGGTGCTAGGTTTTCCTTTAGGTTTTACCCCAACAATGTTTTCATTAGTTTCGCTCACTCTCGAAATCAAGCATTTTACAGCAGGTTGGAGCACCCTGTATCTGAGCACAGGAATAAGGTAGGGAAGAATTCAAATACTCATTTTGACTGCCTCCAGAAGTTAGATCAGATGGCCAATGCAATTTGGTGCTAGGTCTTTCCCTTTAGGTTTTACCCCCACAATGTTTTCATTAGTTTCTCTCACTCTCAAAATCAAGCATTTTGCAGCAGGTTGGAGCAGTTTGTATCTGAGAACAGGAATAAGGTAGGGAAGAATTCAAATACTCATTTTGACTGCCTCCAGAAGTTAGATGGCCAATGCAATTTGGTGCTAGGCCTCTCCCTTTAGGTTTCACCCCAACAATGTTTTCATTAGTTTCGATCACTCACGAAAGCAAGCATTTTACAGCAGGGTGGTGCATCTTGTATCTGAGCAGAGGAAAGAGGTGGGGAAGAATTCAAATACTCATTTTGACTGCCTCCAGAAGTTAGATCAGATGGCCAATGCAATTTGGTGCTAGGCCTTTCCCTTTAGGTTTTACCCCAACAATGTTTTCATTATTTTCGCTCACTCTCAAAATCAAGCATTTTACTGCAGGTTGGAGCAGTTTGTATCTGAGAACAGGAATAAGGTAGGGAAGAATTCAAATACTCATTTTGACTGCCTCCAGAAGTTAGATCAGATGGCCAATGCAATTTGGTGCTAGGTCTTTCCTTTAGGTTTTACCCCAACAATGTTTTCACTAGTTTCGCTCACTCTCAAATCAAGCATTTTAAAGCAGTTTGGAGCACCCTGTATCTGAGCACAGGAATAAGGTAGGGAAGAATTCAAATACTCATTTTGACTGCCTCCAGAAGTTAGATCAGATGGCCAATGCAATTTGGTGCTAGGTCTTTCCCTTTAGGTTTTACCCCCACAATGTTTTCATTAGTTTCGCTCCCTCTCAAAATCAAGCATTTTACAGCAGGTTGGAGAAGTTTGTATCTGAGCACAGGAATAAGGTAGGGAAGAATTCAAATACTCATTTTGACTGCCTCCAGAAGTTAGATCAGATGGCCAATGCAATTTGGTGCTAGGTCTTTCCCTTTAGGTTTTACCCCCACAATGTTTTCATTGGTTTCGCTCACTCTCAAAATCAAGCATTTTACAGCAGGTTGGAGCACCTTGTATCTGAGCACAGGAATAAGGTAGGGAAGAATTCAAATACTCATTTTGACTGCCTCCAGAAGTTAGATCAGATGGCCAATGCAATTTGGTGCTAGGTCTTTCCCTTTAGGTTTTACCCCCACAATGTTTTCATTAGTTTCGCTCACTCTCAAAATCAAGTATTTTACTGCAGGTTGGAGCAGTTTGTATCTGAGCACAGGAATAAGGTAGGGAAGAATTCAAATACTCATTTTGACTGCCTCCAGAAGTTAGATCAGATGGCCAATGCAATTTGGTGCTAGGTCTTTCCCTTTAGGTTTTACCCCCACAATGTTTTCATTAGTTTCGCTCACTCTCAAAATCAAGAATTTTACTGCAGGTTGGAGCAGTTTGTATCTGAGCACAGGAATAAGGTAGGGAAGAATTCAAATACTCATTTTGACTGTCTCCAGAAGTTAGATCAGATGGCCAATGCAATTTGGTGCTAGGTCTTTCCCTTTAGGTTTTACCCCCACAATGTTTTCATTAGTTTCGCTCACTCTCGAAATCAAGCATTTTACTGCAGGTTGGTGCAGTTTGTATCTGAGCACAGGAATAAGGTAGGGAAGAATTCAAATACTCATTTTGACTGCCTCCAGAAGTTAGATCAGATGGCCAATTCAATTTGGTGCTAGGTCTTTCCCTTTAGGTTTTACCCCCACAATGTTTTCATTAGTTTCGCTCACTCTCAAAATCAAGCATTTTACAGCAGGCTGGAGCAGTTTGTATCTGAGCACAGGAATAAGGTAGGGAAGAATTCAAATACTCATTTTGACTGCCTCCAGAAGTTAGATCAGATGGCCAATGCAATTTGGTGCTAGGTCTTTCCCTTTAGGTTTTACCCCCCACAATGTTTTCATTAGTTTCGCTCACTCTCAAAATCAAGCATTTTACAGCAGGTTGGAGCAGTTTGTATCTGAGCACAGGAACAAGGTAGGGAAGAATTCAAATACTCATTTTGACTGCCTCCAGAATTTAGATCAGATGGCCAATGCAATTTGGTGCTAGGTCTTTCCCTTTAGGTTTTACCCCCACAATGTTTTCATTAGTTTCGCTCACTCTCAAAATCAAGCATTTTACTGCAGGTTGGAGCAGTTTGTATCTGAGCACAGGAATAAGGTAGGGAAGAATTCAAATACTCATTTTGACTGCCTCCAGAAGTTAGATCAGATGGCCAATGCAATTTGGTGCTAGGTCTTTCCCTTTAGGTTTTACCCCCACAATGTTTTCATTAGTTTCGCTCACTCTTGAAATCAAGCATTTTACTGCAGGTTGGAGAAGTTTGTATCTGAGCACAGGAATAAGGTAGGGAAGAATTCAAATACTCATTTTGACTGCCTCCAGAAGTTAGATCAGATGGCCAATGCAATTTGGTGCTAGGTCTTTCCCTTTAGGTTTTACCCCCACAATGTTTTCATTAGTTTCGCTCACTCTCAAAATCAAGCATTTTACTGCAGGTTGGAGCAGTTTGTATCTGAGCACAGGAATAAGGTAGGGAAGAATTAAAATACTCATTTTGACTGCCTCCAGAAGTTAGATCAGATGACCAATGCAATTTGGTGCTAGGTCTTTCCCTTTAGGTTTTACCCCCACAATGTTTTCATTAGTTTCGCTCACTCTCAAAATCAAGCATTTTACTGCAGGTTGGAGCAGTTTGTATCTGAGCACAGGAATAAGGTAGGGAAGAATTCAAATACTCATTTTGACTGCCTCTAGAAGTTAGATCAGATGGCCAATGCAATTTGGTGCTAGGTCTTTCCCTTTAGGTTTTACCCCCACAATGTTTTCATTAGTTTCGCTCACTCTCAAAATCAAGCATTTTACAGCAGGTTGGAGCAGTTTGTATCTGAGCACAGGAATAAGGTAGGGAAGAATTCAAATACTCATTTTGACTGCCTCCAGAAGTTAGATCAGATGGCCAATGCAATTTGGTGCTAGGTCTTTCCCTTTAGGTTTTACCCCACAATGTTTTCATTAGTTTCGCTCACTCTCGAAATCAAGCATTTTACTGCAGGTTGGAGCAGTTTGTATCTGAGCACAGGAATAAGGTAGGGAAGAATTCAAATACTCATTTTGACTGCCTCCAGAAGTTAGATCCGATGGCCAATGCAATTTGGTGCTTTCCTTTAGGTTTTACCCCACAATGTTTTTATTAGTTTCGCTCACCTCAAATCAAGCATTTTACAGCAGGTTGGAGCAGTTTGTATCTGAGCACAGGAATAAGGTAGGGAAGAATTCAAATACTCATTTTGACTGCCTCCAGAAGTTAGATCAGATGGCCAATGCAATTTGGTGCTAGGTCTTTCCCTTTAGGTTTTACCCCCACAATGTTTTCATTAGTTTCGCTCACTCTGGAAATCAAGCATTTTACTGCAGGTTGGAGCAGTTTGTATCTGAGCACAGGAATAAGGTAGGGAAGAATTCAAATACTCATTTTGACTGCCTCTAGAAGTTAGATCAGATGGCCAATGCAATTTGGTGCTAGGTCTTTCCCTTTAGGTTTTACCCCCACAATGTTCTCATTAGTTTCGCTCACTCTCAAAATCAAGCATTTTACTGCAGGTTGGAGCAGTTTGTATTTGAGCACAGGAATAAGGTAGGGAAGAATTCAAATACTCATTTTGACTGCCTCCAGCAGTTAGATCAGATGGCCAATGCAATTTGGTGCTAGGTCTTTCCCTTTAGGTTTTACCCCACAATGTTTTCATTAGTTTCGCTCACTCTCAAAATCAAGCATTTTACAGCAGGTTGGAGCACCTTGTATCTGAGCACAGGAATAAGGTAGGGAAGAATTCAAATACTCATTTTGACTGCCTCCAGAATTTAGATCAGATGGCCAATGCAATTTGGTGCTAGGTCTTTCCCTTTAGGTTTTACCCCCCACAATGTTTTCATTAGTTTCGCTCACTCTCAAAATCAAGCATTTTACTGCAGGTTGGAGCAGTTTGTATCTGAGCACAGGAATAAGGTAGGGAAGAATTCAAATACTCATTTTGACTGCCTCCAGAAGTTAGATCAGATGGCCAATGCAATTTGGTGCTAGGTCTTTCCCTTTTAGGTTTTACCCCACAATGTTTTCATTAGTTTCGCTCACTCTTGAAATCAAGCAGTTTTACAGCAGGTTGGAGCAGTTTGTATCTGAGCACAGGAATAAGGTAGGGAAGAATTCAAATACTCATTTTGACTGCCTCCAGAAGTTAGATCAGATGGCCAATGCAATTTGGTGCTAGGTCTTTCCCTTTAGGTTTTACCCCCACAATGTTTTCATTAGTTTCGCTCACTCTCAAAATCAAGCATTTTACTGCAGGTTGGAGCAGTTTGTATCTGAGCACAGGAATAAGGTAGGGAAGAATTAAAATACTCATTTTGACTGCCTCCAGAAGTTAGATCAGATGGCCAATGCAATTTGGTGCTAGGTCTTTCCCTTTAGGTTTTACCCCCACAATGTTTTCATTAGTTTCGCTCACTCTCAAAATCAAGCATTTTACTGCAGGTTGGAGAAGTTTGTATCTGAGCACAGGAATAAGGTAGGGAAGAATTCAAACACTCATTTTGACTGCCTCCAGAAGTTAGATCAGATGGCCAATGCAATTTGGTGCTAGGTCTTTCCCTTTAGGTTTTACCCCCACAATGTTTTCATTAGTTTCGCTCACTCTCAAAATCAAGCATTTTACAGCAGGATGGAGCAGTTTGTATCTGAGCACAGGAATAAGGTAGGAAGAATTCAAATACTCATTTTGACTGCCTCCAGAAGTTAGATCAGATGGCCAATGCAATTTGGTGCTAGGTCTTTCCCTTTAGGTTTTACCCCCACAATGTTTTCATTAGTTTCGCTCACTCTCAAAATCAAGCATTTTACAGCAGGTTGGAGCACCTTGTATCTGAGCACAGGAATAAGGTAGGGAAGAATTCAAATACTCATTTTGACTGCCTCCAGAATTTAGATCAGATGGCCAATGCAATTTGGTGCTAGGTCTTTCCCTTTAGGTTTTACCCCCACAATGTTTTCATTAGTTTCGCTCTCTCTCAAAATCAAGCATTTTACAGCAGGTTGGAGCAGTTTCTATCTGAGCACAGGAATAAGGTAGGGAAGAATTCAAATACTCATTTTGACTGCCTCCAGAAGTTAGATCAGATGGCCAATGCAATTTGGTGCTAGGTCTTTCCCTTGAGGTTTTACCCCCACAATGTTTTCATTAGTTTCGCTCACTCTCAAAATCAAGCATTTTTCAGCAGGTTGGAGCAGTTTGTATCTGAGCACAGGAATAAGGTAGGGAAGAATTAAAATACTCATTTTGACTGCCTCCAGAAGTTAGATCAGATGGCCAATGCAATTTGGTGCTAGGTCTTTCCCTTTAGGTTTTACCCCCACAATGTTTTCATTAGTTTCGCACACTCTCAAAATCAAGCATTTTACTGCAGGTTGGAGCAGTTTGTATCTGAGCACAGGAATAAGGTAGGGAAGAATTCAAATACTCATTTTGACTGCCTCCAGAAGTTAGATCAGATGGCCAATGCAATTTGGTGCTAGGTCTCTCCCCACAATGTTTTACCCCACAATGTTTTCATTAGTTTCGCTCACTCTCAAAATCAAGCATTTTACAGCAGGTTGGAGCAGTTTGTATCTGAGCACAGGAATAAGGTAGGGAAGAATTCAAATACTCATTTTGACTGCCTCCAGAAGTTAGATCAGATGGCCAATGCAATTTGGTGCTAGGTCTTTCCCTTTAGGTTTTACCCCCACAATGTTTTCATTAGTTTCGCTCACTCTCAAAATCAAGCATTTTACTGCTGGTTGGAGCAGTTTGTATCTGAGCACAGGAATAAGGTAGGGAAGAATTCAAATACTCATTTTGACTGCCTCCAGAAGTTAGATCAGATGGCCAATTCAATTTGGTGCTAGGTCTTTCCCTTTAGGTTTTACCCCCACAATGTTCTCATTAGTTTCGCTCACTCTCAAAATCAAGCATTTTACTGCAGGTTGGAGCAGTTTGTATTTGAGCACAGGAATAAGGTAGGGAAGAATTCAAATACTCATTTTGACTGCCTCCAGAAGTTAGATCAGATGGCCAATGCAATTTGGTGCTAGGTCTTTCCCTTTAGGTTTTACCCCCACAATGTTTTCATTAGTTTCGCTCACTCTCAAAATCAAGCATTTTACTGCAGGTTGGAGCACCTTGTATCTGAGCACAGGAATAAGGTAGGGAAGAATTCAAATACTCATTTTGACTGCCTCCAGAATTTAGATCAGATGGCCAATGCAATTTGGTGCTAGGTCTTTCCCTTTAGGTTTTACCCCCACAATGTTTTCATTAGTTTCGCTCACTCTCAAAATCAAGATTTTTACTGCAGGTTGGAGCAGTTTGTATCTGAGCACAGGAATAAGGTAGGGAAGAATTCAAACACTCATTTTGACTGCCTCCAGAAGTTAGATCAGATGGCCAATGCAATTTGGTGCTAGGTCTTTCCCTTTAGGTTTTACCCCCACAATGTTTTCATTAGTTTCGCTCACTCTCAAAATCAAGATTTTACTGCAGGTTGGAGCAGTTTGTATCTGAGCACAGGAATAAGGTAGGGAAGAATTCAAACACTCATTTTGACTGCCTCCAGAAGTTAGATCAGATGGCCAATGTAATTTGGTGCTAGGTCTTTCCCTTTAGGTTTTACCCCACAATGTTTTCATCAGTTTCGCTCACTCTTGAAATCAAGCAGTTTTACTGCAGGTTGGAGCAGTTTGTATCTGAGCACAGGAATAAGGTAGGGAAGAATTCAAATACTCATTTTGACTGCCTCCAGAAGTTAGATCAGATGGCCAATGCAATTTGGTGCTAGGTCTTTCCCTTTAGGTTTTACCCCACAATGTTTTCATTAGTTTCGCTCACTCTCAAAATCAAGCATTTTACTGCTGGTTGATGCAGTTTGTATCTGAGCACAGGAATAAGGTAGGGAAGAATTCAAATACTCATTTTGACTGCCTCTAGAAGTTAGATCAGATGGCCAATGCAATTTGGTGCTAGGACTTTCCCTTTAGGTTTTACCCCAACAATGTTTTCATTAGTTTCGCTCACTGAATATCAAGCATTTTACAGCAGGTTGGAGCAGTTTGTATTTCAGCACAGGAATAAGGTAGGGAAGAATTCTAAGGATCATTTTGTCTGCCTCCAGAAGTTAGATCAGATGGCCAATGCAATTTGGTGCTAGGTCTTTCCCTTTAGGTTTTACCCCCACAATGTTTTCATTAGTTTCGCTCACTCTCGAAAGCAAGCATTTTACTGCAGGTTGGAGCACCTTGTATCTGAGCACAGGAATAAGTAGGAAGAATTCAAATACAGATTTTGACTGCCTCCAGAATTTAGATCAGATGGCCAATGCAATTTGGTGCTAGGTCTTTCCCTTTAGGTTTTACCCCACAATGTTTTCATTAGTTTCGCTCACTCTCAAAATCAAGATTTTACTGCAGGTTGGAGCAGTTTGTATCTGAGCACAGGAATAAGGTAGGGAAGAATTCAAATACTCATTTTGACTGCCTCCAGAAGTTAGATCAGATGGCCAATGCAATTTGGTGCTAGGTCTTTCCCTTTAGGTTTTACCCCACAATGTTTTCATTAGTTTCGCTCACTCTCAAAATCAAGCATTTTACTGCAGGTTGGAGCAGTTTGTATCTGAGCACAGGAATAAGGTAGGGAAGAATTCAAATACTCATTTTGACTGCCTCCAGAAGTTAGATCAGATGGCCAATGTAATTTGGTGCTAGGTCTTTCCCTTTAGGTTTTACCCCCACAATGTTTTCATTAGTTTCGCTCACTCTTGAAATCAAGCATTTTACTGCAGGTTGGAGCAGTTTGTATCTGAGCACAGGAATAAGGTAGGGAAGAATTCAAATACTCATTTTGACTGCCTCCAGAAGTTAGATCAGATGGCCAATGCAATTTGGTGCTAGGTCTTTCCCCAGGTTTTAATATTTTTATTAGTTTCGCTCACCTCGAAATCAAGCATTTTACAGCAGGTTGGAGCATTTTGTATCTGAGCACAGGAATAAGGTAGGGAAGAATTCAAATACTCATTTTGACTGCCTCCAGAAGTTAGATCAGATGGCCAATGCAATTTGGTGCTAGGTCTTTCCCTTTAGGTTTTACCCCCACAATGTTTTCATTAGTTTCGCTCACTCTCAAAATCAAGCATTTTACTGCAGGTTGGTGCAGTTTGTATCTGAGCACAGGAATAAGGTAGGGAAGAATTCAAATACTCATTTTGACTGCCTCCAGAAGTTAGATCAGATGGCCAATGCAATATGGTGCTAGGTCTTTCCCTTTAGGTTTTACCCCCACAATGTTCTCATTAGTTTCGCTCACTCTCAAAATCAAGCATTTTACAGCAGGCTGGAGCAGTTTGTATTTGAGCGCAGGAATAAGGTAGGGAAGAATTCAAATAATCATTTTCACTGCCTCCAGCAGTTAGATCAGATGGCCAATGCAATTTGGTGCTAGGTCTTTCCCTTTAGGTTTTACCCCCACAATGTTTTCATTAGTTTCGCTCACTCTGAAAATCAAGATTTTACTGCAGGTTGGAGCAGTTTGTATCTGAGCACAGGAATAAGGTAGGGAAGAATTCAAATACTCATTTTGACTGCCTCCAGAAGTTAGATCAGATGGCCAATGTAATTTGGTGCTAGGTCTTTCCCTTTAGGTTTTACCCCCACAATGTTTTCATTAGTTTCGCTCATTCTCAAAATCAACCATTTTACAGCAGGTTAGAGCACCCTGTATCTGAGCAGAGGAATGAGGTAGGGAAGAATTCAAATACTCATTTTGACTGCCTCCAGAAGTTAGATCAGATGGCCAATGCAATTTGGTGCTAGGTCTTTCCCTTTAGGTTTTACCCCCACAATGTTTTCATTAGTTTCGCTCACTCTCAAAATCAAGCAGTTTTCTGCAGGTTGGAGCAGTTTGTATCTGAGCACAGGAATAAGGTAGGGAAGAATTCAAATACTCATTTTGACTGCCTCCAGAAGTTAGATCAGATGGCCAATGCAATTTGGTGCTAGGACTTTCCCTTTAGGTTTTACCCCCACAATGTTTTCATTAGTTTCGCTCACTCTCAAAATCAAGCATTTTACTGCAGGTTGGAGCAGTTTGTATCTGAGCACAGGAATAAGGTAGGGAAGACTGCTAAGGATCATTTTGACTCTCTCCAGAAGTTAGATCAGATGGTCAATGCAATTTGGTGCTAGGTCTTTCCCTTTAGGTTTTACCCCCACAATGTTTTCATTAGTTTCGCTCACTCTCATAATCAAGCATTTTACTGCAGGTTGGAGCAGTTTGTATCTGAGCACAGGAATAAGGTAGGGAAGAATTCAAACACTCATTTTGACTGCCTCCAGAAGTTAGATCAGATGGCCAATGCAATTTGGTGCTAGGTCTTTCCCTTTAGGTTTTACCCCCACAATGTTTTCATTAGTTTCGCTCACTCTCGAAATCAAGCATTTTACAGCAGGTTGGAGCAGTTTGTATCTGAGCACAGGAATAAGGTAGGGAATACTTCTAAGGATCATTTTGACTGTCTCCAGAAGTTAGATCAGATGGCCAATGCAATTTGGTGCTAGGTCTTTCCCTTTAGGTTTTACCCCCACAATGTTTTCACTAGTTTCGCTCACTCTCAAAATCAAGCATTTTACTGCAGGTTGGAGCAGTTTGTATCTGAGCACAGGAATAAGGTAGGGAAGAATTCAAATACTCATTTTGACTGCCTCCAGAAGTTAGATCAGATGGCCAATGCAATTTGGTGCTAGGTCTTTCCCTTTAGGTTTTACCCCCACAATGTTTTCATTAGTTTTGCTCACTCTCAAAATCAAGCATTTTACTGCAGGTTGGAGCAGTTTGTATCTGAGCACAGGAATAAGGTAGGAAGAAATCTAAGGACCATTTTGACTGCCTCCAGAAGTTAGATCAGATGGCCAATGCAATTTGGTGCTAGGTCTTTCCCTTTAGGTTTTACCCCCACAATGTTTTCATTAGTTTCGCTCACTCTGAAAATCAAGCATTTTAATGCAGGTTGGAGCAGTTTGTATCTGAGCACAGGAATAAGGTAGGGAAGAATTCAAATACTCATTTTGACTGCCTCCAGAAGTTAGATCAGATGGCCAATGCAATTTGGTGCTAGGTCTTTCCCTTTAGGTTTTACCCCCACAATGTTTTCATTAGTTTCGCTCACTCTCAAAATCAAGCATTTTACTGCAGGTTGGAGCAGTTTGTATCTCAGCACAGGAATAAGGTAGGGAAGAATTCAAATACTCATTTTGACTGCCTCCAGAAGTTAGATCAGATGGCCAATGCATTTTGGTGCTAGGCCTTTCCCTTTAGGTTTTACCCCCACAATGTTTTCATTAGTTTCGCTCACTCTCAAAATCAAGCATTTTACTGCAGGTTTGAACAGTTTCTATCTGAGCACAGGAATAAGGTAGGGAAGACTGCTAAGGATCATTTTGACTGTCTCCAGAAGTTAGATCAGATGGCCAATGCAATTTGGTGCTAGGTCTTTCCCTTTAGGTTTTACCCCCACAATGTATTCATTAGTTTCTCTCACTCTCAAAATCAAGCATTTTACTGCTGGTAGGTGCAGTTTGTATCTGAGCACAGGAATAAGGTAGGGAAGAATTCAAATACTCATTTTGACT
The DNA here is from genome assembly GCA_011125475.1 of Melanerpes aurifrons. Classification (NCBI taxonomy): domain Eukaryota; kingdom Metazoa; phylum Chordata; class Aves; order Piciformes; family Picidae; genus Melanerpes; species Melanerpes aurifrons. Next base: position 54,748 of record WWNC01000332.1, on the reverse strand, counting down.
GCCTCCAGAAGTTAGATCAGATGGCCAATGCAATTTGGTGCTAGGTCTTTCCCTTTAGGTTTTACCCCCACAATGTTTTCATTAGTTTCGCTCACTCTCAAAATCAAGCATTTTACTGCAGGTTGGAGCAGTTTGTATCTGAGCACAGGAATAAGGTAGGGAAGAATTCAAATACTCATTTTGACTGCCTCCAGAAGTTAGATCAGATGGCCAATGCAATTTGGTGCTAGGTCTTTCCCCCACAATGTTTTCATCAGTTTCGCTCACTCTCGAAATCAAGCATTTTACTGCAGGTTGGAGCACCTTGTATCTGAGCACAGGAATAAGGTAGGGAAGAATTCAAATACTCATTTTGACTGCCTCCAGAAGTTAGATCAGATGGCCAATGCAATTTGGTGCTAGGTCTTTCCCTTTAGGTTTTACCCCCACAATGTTTTCAGTAGTTTCGCTCACTATCGAAATCAAGCATTTTACAGCAGGTTTGAGCACCCTGTATCTGAGCAGAGGAATGAGGTAGGGAAGAATTCAAATACTCATTTTGACTGCCTCCAGAAGTTAGATCAGATGGCCAATGCAATTTGGTGCTAGGTCTTTCCCTTTAGGTTTTACCCCCACAATGTTTTCATTAGTTTCGCTCACTCTCAAAATCAAGCATTTTACAGCAGGTTGGAGCACCCTGTATCTGAGCAGAGGAATGAGGTAGGGAAGAATTCAAATACTCATTTTGACTGCCTCCAGAAGTTAGATCAGATGGCCAATGCAATTTGGTGCTAGGTCTTTCCCTTTAGGTTTTACCCCCACAATGTTTTCATTAGTTTCGCTCACTCTCGAAATCAAGCAGTTTACAGCAGGTTGGAGCAGTTTGTATCTGAGCACAGGAATAAGGTAGGGAAGAATTCAATACTCATTTTGACTGCCTCCAGAAGTTAGATCAGATGGCCAATGCAATTTGGTGCTAGGTCTTTCCCTTTAGGTTTTACCCCCACAATGTTTTCATTAGTTTCGCTCACTCTCGAAATCAAGCATTTTACTGCAGGTTGGAGAAGTTTGTATCTGAGCACAGGAATAAGGTAGGGAAGAATTCAAATACTCATTTTGACTGCCTCCAGAAGTTAGATCAGATGGCCAATGCAATTTGGTGCTAGGTCTTTCCCCAACAATGTTTTCATTAGTTTCGCTCACTCTCGAAATCAAGCATTTTACAGCTGGTTGGAGCACCTTGTATCTTAGCACAGGAATAAGGTAGGAAGAATTCTAAGGACCATTTTGACTGCCTCCAGAAGTTAGATCAGATGGCCAATGCAATTTGGTGCTAGGTCTTTCCCTTTAGGTTTTACCCCACAATGTTTTCATTAGTTTCGCTCACTCTCGAAATCAAGCATTTTACTGCAGGTTGGAGCAGTTTGTATCTGAGCACAGGAATAAGGTAGGGAAGAATTCAAATACTCATTTTGACTGCCTCCAGAAGTTAGATCAGATGGCCAATGCAATTTGGTGCTAGGTCTTTCCCTTTAGGTTTTACCCCCACAATGTTTTCATTAGTTTCGCTCACTCTCAAAATCAAGCATTTTACTGCAGGTTGGAGCAGTTTGTATCTCAGCACAGGAATAAGGTAGGGAAGAATTCAAATACTCATTTTGACTGCCTCCAGAAGTTAGATCAGATGGCCAATGCATTTTGGTGCTAGGCCTTTCCCTTTAGGTTTTACCCCCACAATGTTTTCATTAGTTTCGCTCACTCTCAAAATCAAGCATTTTACTGCAGGTTAGAACAGTTTCTATCTGAGCACAGGAATAAGGTAGGGGAGAGTCCTAAAGATCATTTTGACTGTCTTCAGAAGTTAGATCAGATGGCCAATGCAATTTGGTGCTAGGTCTTTCCCTTTAGGTTTTACCCCCACAATGTATTCACTAGTTTCGCTCACTCTCAAAATCAAGCATTTTACTGCTGGTAGGTGCAGTTTGTATCTGAGCACAGGAATAAGGTAGGGAAGAATTCAAATACTCATTTTGACTGCCTCCAGAAGTTAGATCAGATGGCCAATGCAATTTGGTGCTAGGTCTTTCCCCCACAATGTTTTCATTAGTTTTGCTCACTCTCGAAATCAAGCATTTTACAGCAGGGTGGAGCACCTTGTATCTGAGCACAGGAATAAGGTAGGGAAGAATTCAAATACTCATTTTGACTGCCTCCAGAAGTTAGATCAGATGGCCAATGCAATTTGGTGCTAGGTCTTTCCCTTTAGGTTTTACCCCCACAATGTTTTCAGTAGTTTCGCTCACTCTCAAAATCAAGCATTTTACAGCAGGTTGGAGCGCCCTGTATCTGAGAAGAGGAATGAGGTAGGGAAGAATTCAAATACTCATTTTGACTGCCTCCAGAAGTTAGATCAGATGGCCAATGCAATTTGGTGCTAGGTCTTTCCCTTTAGGTTTTACCCCCACAATGTTTTCATTAGTTTCGCTCACTCTCAAAATCAAGCATTTTACTGCAGGTTGGAGCAGTTTGTATCTCAGCACAGGAATAAGGTAGGGAAGAATTCAAATACTCATTTTGACTGCCTCCAGAAGTTAGATCAGATGGCCAATGCAATTTGGTGCTAGGTCTTTCCCTTTAGGTTTTACCCCCACAATGTTTTCATTAGTTTCGCTCACTCTCGAAATCAAGCATTTTACTGCAGGTTGGAGAAGTTTCTATCTGAGCACAGGAATAAGGTAGGGAAGACTGCTAAGGATCATTTTGACTCTCTCCAGAAGTTAGATCAGATGGCCAATGCAATTTGGTGCTAGGTCTTTCCCTTTAGGTTTTACCCCCACAATGTTTTCATTAGTTTCGCTCACTCTCAAAATCAAGCATTTTACTGCAGGTTGGAGCAGTTTGTATCTGAGCACAGGAATAAGGTAGGGAAGAATTCAATACTCATTTTGACTGCCTCCAGAAGTTAGATCAGATGGCCAATGCAATTTGGTGCTAGGTCTTTCCCTTTAGGTTTTACCCCCACAATGTTTTCATTAGTTTCGCTCACTCTCGAAATGAAGCATTTTACAGCAGGTTGGAGCAGTTTGTATCTGAGCACAGGAATAAGGTAGGGAAGAATTCAAATACTCATTTTGACTGCCTCCAGAAGTTAGATCAGATGGCCAATGCAATTTGGTGCTAGGTCTTTCCCCAACAATGTTTTCATTAGTTTCGCTCACTCTCGAAATCAAGCATTTTAGAGCAGGTTGGAGCACCTTGTATCTGAGCACAGGAATAAGGTAGGGAAGAATTCTAAGGACCATTTTGACTGCCTCCAGAAGTTAGATCAGATGGCCAATGCAATTTGGTGCTAGGTCTTTCCCTTTAGGTTTTACCCCCACAATGTTTTCATTAGTTTCGCTCACTCTCGAAATCAAGCATTTTACTGCAGGTTGGAGCAGTTTGTATCTGAGCACAGGAATAAGGTAGGGAAGAATTCAAATACTCATTTTGACTGCCTCCAGAAGTTAGATCAGATGGCCAATGCAATTTGGTGCTAGGTCTTTCCCTTTAGGTTTTACCCCAACAATGTTTTCATTAGTTTCGCACACTCTCAAAATCAAGCATTTTACTGCAGGTTAGAACAGTTTCTATCTGAGCACAGGAATAAGGTAGGGGAGAGTCCTAAGGATCATTTTGACTGTCTTCAGAAGTTAGATCAGATGGCCAATGCAATTTGGTGCTAGGTCTTTCCCTTTAGGTTTTACCCCCACAATGTATTCACTAGTTTCGCTCACTCTCAAAATCAAGCATTTTACTGCTGGTAGGTGCAGTTTGTATCTGAGCACAGGAATAAGGTAGGGAAGAATTCAAATACTCATTTTGACTGCCTCCAGAAGTTAGATCAGATGGCCAATGCAATTTGGTGCTAGGTCTTTCACTTTAGGTTTTACCCCCACAATGTTTTCATTAGTTTCGCTCACTCTCGAAATCAAGCATTTCACTGCAGGTTGGAGCAGTTTGTATCTGAGCACAGGAATAAGGTAGGGAAGAATTCAAATACTCATTTTGACTGCCTCCAGAAGTTAGATCAGATGGCCAATGCAATTTGGTGCTAGGTCTTTCCCCACAATGTTTTCATTAGTTTCGCTCACTCTCGAAATCAAGCATTTTACAGCAGGGTGGAGCACCTTGTATCTGAGCACAGGAATAAGGTAGGGAAGAATTCAAATACTCATTTTGACTGCCTCCAGAAGTTAGATCAGATGGCCAATGCAATTTGGTGCTAGGTCTTTCCCTTTAGGTTTTACCCCCACAATGTTTTCAGTAGTTTCGCTCACTCTCAAAATCAAGCATTTTACAGCAGGTTGGAGCGCCCTGTATCTGAGAAGAGGAATGAGGTAGGGAAGAATTCAAATACTCATTTTTACTGCCTCCAGAAGTTAGATCAGATGGCCAATGCAATTTGGTGCTAGGTCTTTCCCTTTAGGTTTTACCCCCACAATGTTTTCATTAGTTTCGCTCACTCTCAAAATCAAGCATTTTACAGCAGGTTGGAGCAGTTTGTATCTGAGCACAGGAATAAGGTAGGGAAGAATTCAAATACTCATTTTGACTGCCTCCAGAAGTTAGATCAGATGGCCAATGCATTTTGGTGCTAGGCCTTTCCCTTTAGGTTTTACCCCCACAATGTTTTCATTAGTTTCGCTCACTCTCAAAATCAAGCATTTTACTGCAGGTTAGAACAGTTTCTATCTGAGCACAGGAATAAGGTAGGGGAGAGTCCTAAGGATCATTTTGACTGCCTCCAGAAGTTAGATCAGATGGCCAATGCAATTTGGTGCTAGGTCTTTCCCTTTAGGTTTTACCCCCACAATATATTCACTAGTTTCGCTCACTCTCAAAATCAAGCATTTTACTGCTGGTAGGTGCAGTTTGTATCTGAGCACAGGAATAAGGTAGGGAAGAATTCAAATACTCATTTTGACTGCCTCCAGAAGTTAGATCAGATGGCCAATGCAATTTGGTACTAGGTCTTTCCCTTTAGGTTTTACCCCCACAATGTTTTCATTAGTTTCGCTCACTCTCAAAATCAAGCATTTTACTGCAGGTTGGAGCAGTTTGTATCTGAGCACAGGAATAAGGTAGGGAAGAATTCAAATACTCATTTTGACTGCCTCCAGAAGTTAGATCAGATGGCAAATGCAATTTGGTGCTAGGTCTTTCCCCCACAATGTTTTCATTAGTTTCGCTCACTCTCGAAATCAAGCATTTTACAGCAGGTTGGAGCACCTTGTATCTGAGCACAGGAATAAGGTAGGGAAGAATTCAAATACTCATTTTGACTGCCTCCAGAAGTTAGATCAGATGGCCAATGCAATTTGGTGCTAGGTCTTTCCCTTTAGGTTTTACCCCCACAATGTTTTCAGTAGTTTCGCTCACTCTCAAAATCAAGCATTTTACAGCAGGATGGAGCGCCCTGTATCTGAGAAGAGGAATGAGGTAGGGAAGAATTCAAATACTCATTTTGACTGCCTCCAGAAGTTAGATCAGATGGCCAATGCAATTTGGTGCTAGGTCTTTCCCTTTAGGTTTTACCCCCACAATGTTTTCATTAGTTTCGCTCACTCTCGAAATCAAGCATTTTACAGCAGGTTGGAGCACCCTGTATCTGAGCAGAGGAATGAGGTAGGGAAGAATTCAAATACTCATTTTGACTGCCTCCAGAAGTTAGATCAGATGGCCAATGCAATTTGGTGCTAGGTCTTTCCCTTTAGGTTTTACCCCCACAATGTTTTCATTAGTTTCGCTCACTCTCGAAATCAAGTATTTTACTGTAGGTTGGAGCAGTTTGTATCTGAGCACAGGAATAAGGTAGGGAAGAATTCAAATACTCATTTTGACTGCCTCCAGGAGGTAGATCAGATGGCCAATGCAATTTGATGCTAGGTCTTTCCCTTTAGGTTTTACCCCCACAATGTTTTCATTAGTTTCGCTCACTCTCGAAATCAAGCATTTTACTGAAGGTTGGAGCACGTTGTATCTCAGCACAGGAATAAGGCAGGGAAGAATTCAAATACTCATTTTGACTGCCTCCAGAAGTTAGATCAGATGGCCAATGCAATTTGGTGCTAGGACTTTCCCTTTAGGTTTTACCCCCACAATGTTTTCATTAGTTTCGCTCACACTAAAAATCAAGCATTTTACTGCAGGTTGGAGCAGTTTGTATCTGAGCACAGGAATAAGGTAGGGAAGAATTCAAATACTCATTTTGACTGCCTCCAGAAGTTAGATCAGATGGCCAATGCAATTTGGTGCTAGGTCTTTCCCTTTAGGTTTTACCCCCACAATGTTTTCAGTAGTTTCGCTCACTCTCAAAATCAAGCATTTTAATGTAGGTTGGAGCAGTTTGTATCTGAGCACAGGAATAAGGTAGGGAAGAATTCAATACTCATTTTGACTGCCTCCAGAAGTTAGATCAGATGGCCAATGCAATTTGGTGCTAGGTCTTTCCCTTTAGGTTTTACCCCCACAATGTTTTCATTAGTTTCGCTCACTCTCGAAATCAAGCATTTTACTGCAGGTTTCAGCAGTTTGTATCTGAGCACAGGAATAAGGTAGGGAAGAATTCAAATACTCATTTTGACTGCCTCCAGAAGTTAGATCAGATGGCCAATGCAATTTGGTGCTAGGTCTTTCCCTTTAGGTTTTACCCCCACAATGTTTTCTTTAGTTGCGCTCACTCTCAAAATCAAGCATTTTACTGCAGGTTGGCGCACTTTGTATCTGAGCACAGGAATAAGGTAGGGAAGAATTCAAATACTCATTTTGACTGCCTCCAGAAGTTAGATCAGATGGCCAATGCAATTTCGTGCTAGGTCTTTCCCTTTAGGTTTTACCCCCACAATATTTTCATTAGTTTCGCTCACTCTCAAAATCAAGCATTTTACTGCAGGTTGGAGCACCTTGTATCTGAGCACAGGAATAAGGTAGGGAAGAATTCAAATACTCATTTTGACTGCCTCCAGAAGTTAGATCAGATGGCCAATGCAATTTGGTGCTAGGTCTTTCCCTTTAGGTTTTACCCCCACAATGTTTTCATTAGTTTCGCTCACTCTCAAAATCAAGCATTTTACTGCAGGTTGGAGCAGTTTGTATCTGAGCACAGGAATAAGGTAGGGAAGAATTCAATACTCATTTTGACTGCCTCCAGAAGTTAGATCAGATGGCCAATGCAATTTGGTGCTAGGTCTTTCCCTTTAGGTTTTACCCCCACAATGTTTACATTAGTTTCGCTCACTCTCGAAATCAAGCAGTTTACAGCAGGTTGGAGCAGTTTGTATCTGAGCACAGGAATAAGGTAGGGAAGAATTCAAATACTCATTTTGACTGCCTCCAGAAGTTAGATCAGATGGCCAATGCAATTTGGTGCTAGGTCTTTCCCTTTAGGTTTTACCCCACAATGTTTACATTAGTTTCGCTCACTCTCGAAATCAAGCAGTTTACAGCAGGTTGGAGCAGTTTGTATCTGAGCACAGGAATAAGGTAGGGAAGAATTCAAATACTCATTTTGACTGCCTCCAGAAGTTAGATCAGATGGCCAATGCAATTTGGTGCTAGGTCTTTCCCCCACAATGTTTTCATTAGTTTCGCTCACTGTCGAAATCAAGCATTTTACAGCAGGTTGGAGCACCTTGTATCTGAGCACAGGAATAAGGTAGGGAAGAATTCAAATACTCATTTTGACTGCCTCCAGAAGGTAGATCAGATGGCCAATGCAATTTGGTGCTAGGTCTTTCCCTTTAGGTTTTACCCCAACAATGTTTTCATTAGTTTCGCTCACTCTCGAAATCAAGCATTTTACAGCAGGTTGGAGCAGTTTGTATCTGAGCACAGGAATAAGCTAGGGAAGAATTCAAACACTCATTTTGACTGCCTCCAGAAGTTAGATCAGATGGCCAATGCAATTAGGTGCTAGGTCTTTCCCTTTAGGTTTTACCCCCACAATGTTTTCATTAGTTTCGCTCACTCTCAAAATCAAGCATTTTACTGCAGGTTGGAACAGTTTCTATCTGAGCACAGGAATAAGGTAGGGAAGAATTCAAATACTCATTTTGACTGCCTCCAGAAGTTAGATCAGATGGCCAATGCAATTTGGTGCTAGGTCTTTCCCTTTAGGTTTTACCCCCACAATGTTTTCATTAGTTTCGCTCACTCTCGAAATCAAGCATTGTACTGCAGGTTGGAGCAGTTTGTATCTGAGCACAGGAATAAGGTAGGGAAGAATTCAAATACTCATTTTGACTGCCTCCAGAAGTTAGATCAGATGGCCAATGCAATTTGGTGCTAGGTCTTTCCCCACAATGTTTTCATTAGTTTCGCTCACTCTCGAAATCAAGCATTTTACAGCAGGTTGGAGCAGTTTGTATCTGAGCACAGGAATAAGGTAGGGAAGAATTCAAATACTCATTTTGACTGCCTCCAGAAGTTAGATCAGATGGCCAATGCAATTTGGTGCTAGGTCTTTCCCTTTAGGTTTTACCCCCACAATGTTTTCATTAGTTTCGCTCACTCTTGAAATCAAGCATTTTACTGCAGGTTGGAACAGTTTCTATCTGAGCACAGGAATAAGGTAGGGAAGAATTCAAATACTCATTTTGACTGCCTCCAGAAGTTAGATCAGATGGCCAATGCAATTTGGTGCTAGGTCTTTCCCTTTAGGTTTTACCCCCACAATGTTTTCATTAGTTTCGCTCACTCTCAAAATCAAGCATTTTACTGCAGGTTGGAGCAGTTTGTATCTGAGCACAGGAATAAGGTAGGGAAGAATTCAAATACTCATTTTGACTGCCTCCAGAAGTTAGATCAGATGGCCAATGCAATTTGGTGCTAGGTCTTTCCCTTTAGGTTTTACCCCCACAATGTTTTCATTAGTTTCGCTCACTCTCAAAATCAAGCATTTTACTGCAGGTTGGAGCAGTTTGTATCTGAGCACAGGAATAAGGTGGGTAAGAATTCAAATACTCATTTTGACTGCCTCCAGAAGTTAGATCAGATGGCCAATGCAATTTGGTGCTAGGTCTTTCCCTTTAGGTTTTACCCCCACAATGTTTTCATTAGTTTCGCTCACTCTCAAAATCAAGCATTTTACTGCAGGTTGGAGCAGTTTGTATCTGAGCACAGGAATAAGGTAGGGAAGAATTCAATACTCATTTTGACTGCCTCCAGAAGTTAGATCAGATGGCCAATGCAATTTGGTGCTAGGTCTTTCCCTTTAGGTTTTACCCCCACAATGTTTTCATTAGTTTCGCTCACTCTCAAAATCAAGCATTTTACAGCAGGTTGGAGCAGTTTGTATCTGAGCACAGGAATAAGGTAGGGAAGAATTCAAATACTCATTTTGACTGCCTCCAGAAGTTAGATCAGATGGCCAATGCAATTTGGTGCTAGGTCTTTCCCTTTAGGTTTTACCCCCACAATGTTTTCATTAGTTTCGCTCACTCTCGAAATCAAGCATTTTACAGCAGGTTGGAGCACCTTGTATCGGAGCACAGGAATAAGGTTGGGAAGAATTCAAATACTCATTTTTACTGCCTCCAGAAGTTAGATCAGATGGCCAATGCAATTTGGTGCTAGGTCTTTCCCTTTAGGTTTTACCCCAACAATGTTTTTATTAGTTTCGCTCACTCTCGAAATCAAGCATTTTACAGCAGGTTGGAGCAGTTTGTATCTGAGCACAGGAATAAGGTAGGGAAGAATTCAAACACTCATTTTGACTGCCTCCAGAAGTTAGATCAGATGGCCAACGCAATTTGGTGCTAGGTCTTTCCCTTTAGGTTTTATCCCCACAATGTTTTCATTAGTTTCGCTCACTATCAAAATCAAGCATTTTACTGCAGGATGGAGCACCTTGTATCTGAGCACAGGAATAAGGTAGGGAAGAATTCAAATACTCATTTTTACTGCCTCCAGAAGTTAGATCAGATGGCCATTGCAATTTGGTGCTAGGTCTTTCCCTTTAGGTTTTACCCCCACAATGTTTTCATTAGTTTCGCTCACTCTCGAAATCAAGCATTTTACAGCAGGTTGGAGCACCTTGTATCTGAGCACAGGAATAAGGTAGGGAAGAATTCAAACACTCATTTTGACTGCCTCCAGAAGTTAGATCAGATGGCCAATGCAATTTGGTGCTAGGTCTTTCCCTTTAGGTTTTACCCCAACAATGTTTTCATTAGTTTCGCTCACTCTCAAAATGAAGCATTTTACTGCAGGATGGAGCACCTTGTATCTGAGCACAGGAATAAGGTAGGGAAGAATTCAAATACTCATTTTGACTGCCTCCAGAAGTTAGATCAGATGGCCAATGCAATTTGGTGCTAGGTCTTTCCCTTTAGGTTTTACCCCCACAATATTTACATTAGTTTCGCTCACTCTCGAAATCAAGCATTTTACTGCAGGTTGGAGCAGTTTGTATCTGAGCACAGGAATAAGGTAGGGAAGAATTCAAATACTCATTTTGACTGCCTCCAGAAGTTAGATCAGATGGCCAATGCAATTTGGTGCTAGGTCTTTCCCTTTAGGTTTTACCCCCACAATGTTTACATTAGTTACGCTCACTCTCGAAATCAAGCATTGTACTGCAGGTTGGAGAACCTTGTATCTGAGCACAGGAATAAGGTAGGGAAGAATTCAAATACTCATTTTGACTGCCTCCAGAAGTTAGATCAGATGGCCAATGCAATTTGGTGCTAGGTCTTTCCCTTTAGGTTTTACCCCCACAATGTTTTCATTAGTTTCGCTCACTCTCGAAATCAAGCATTTTACAGCAGGTTGGAGCAGTTTGTATCTGAGCACAGGAATAAGGTAGGGAAGAATTCAAATACTCATTTTGACTGCCTCCAGAAGTTAGATCAGATGGCCAATGCAATTTGGTGCTAGGTCTTTCCCCACAATGTTTTCATTAGTTTCGCTCACTCTCGAAATCAAGCATTTTACAGCAGGTTGGAGCACCTTGTATCTGAGCACAGGAATAAGGTAGGGAAGAATTCAAATACTCATTTTGACTGCCTCCAGAAGTTAGATCAGATGGCCAATGCAATTTGGTGCTAGGTCTTTCCCTTTAGGTTTTACCCCACAATGTTTTCATTAGTTTCGCTCACTCTCAAAATCAAGCATTTTACTGCAGGTTGGAGCAGTTTGTATCTGAGCACAGGAATAAGGTAGGGAAGAATTCAAATACTCATTTTGACTGCCTCCAGAAGTTAGATCAGATGGCCAATGCAATTTGGTGCTAGGTCTTTCCCCCACAATGTTTTCATTAGTTTCGCTCACTCTCGAAATCAAGCATTTTACAGCAGGTTGGAGCACCTTGTATCTGAGCACAGGAATAAGGTAGGGAAGAATTCAAATACTCATTTTGACTGCCTCCAGAAGGTAGATCAGATGGCCAATGCAATTTGGTGCTAGGTCTTTCCCTTTAGGTTTTACCCCAACAATGTTTTTATTAGTTTCGCTCACTCTCGAAATCAAGCATTTTACAGCAGGTTAGAGCAGTTTGTATCTGAGCACAGGAATAAGGTAGGGAAGAATTCAAACACTCATTTTGACTGCCTCCAGAAGTTAGATCAGATGGCCAATGCAATTAGGTGCTAGGTCTTTCCCTTTAGGTTTTACCCCCACAATGTTCTCATTAGTTTCGCTCACTCTCAAAATCAAGCATTTTACTGCAGGTTGGAACAGTTTCTATCTGAGCACAGGAATAAGGTAGGGAAGAATTCAAATACTCATTTTGACTGCCTCCAGAAGTTAGATCAGATGGTCAATGCAATTTGGTGCTAGGTCTTTCCCTTTAGGTTTTATCCCCACAATATTTTCATTAGTTTCGCGCACTCTCAAAATGAAGCATTTTACTGCAGGACGGAGCACCTTGTATCTGAGCACAGGAATAAGGTAGGGAAGAATTCAAATACTCATTTTGACTGGCTCCAGAAGTTAGATCAGATGGCCAATGCAATTTGGTGCTAGGTCTTTCCCTTTAGGTTTTACCCCCACAATGTTTTCATGAGTTTCGCTCACTCTCAAAATCAAGCATTTTACAGCAGGTTGGAGCAGTTTGTATCTGAGCACAGGAATAAGGTAGGGAAGAATTCAATACTCATTTTGACTGCCTCCAGAAGTTAGATCAGATGGCCAATGCAATTTGGTGCTAGGTCTTTCCCTTTAGGTTTTACCCCCACAATGTTTTCATTAGTTTCGCTCACTCTCAAAATCAAGCATTTTACAGCTGGTTGGAGCAGTTTGTATCTGAGCACAGGAATAAGGTAGGGAAGAATTCAAATACTCATTTTGACTGCCTCCAGAAGTTAGATCAGATGGCCAATGCAATTTGGTGCTAGGTCTTTCCCCCACAATGTTTTTATTAGTTTCGCTCAGTCTCGAAATCAAGCATTTTACAGCAGGTTGGAGCAGTTTGTATCTGAGCACAGGAATAAGGTAGGGAAGAATTCAAATACTCATTTTGACTGCCTCCAGAAGTTAGATCAGATGGCCAATGCAATTTGGTGCTAGGTCTTTCCCTTTAGGTTTTACTCCCACAATGTTTTCATTAGTTTCGCTCACTCTCGAAATCAAGCATTTTACAGCAGGTTGGAGCAGTTTGTATCTGAGCACAGGAATAAGGTAGGGAAGAATTCAAATACTCATTTTGACTGCCTCCAGAAGTTAGATCAGATGGCCAATGCAATTTGGTGCTAGGTCTCTCCCTTCAGGTTTTACCCCCACAATGTTCTCATTAGTTTCGCTCACTCTCAAAAACAAGCAGTTTACTGCAGGTTGGAACACTTTCTATCTGAGCACAGGAATAAGGTAGGGAAGATTTCAAATACTCATTTTGACTGCCTCCAGAAGTTAGATCAGATGGCCAATGCAATTTGGTGCTAGGTCTTTCCCTTTAGGTTTTACCCCCACAATGTTTTCATTAGTTTCGCTCACTCTCGAAATCAAGCATTTTACAGCAGGTTGGAGCACCTTGTATCTGAGCACAGGAATAAGGTAGGGAAGAATTCAAATACTCATTTTGACTGCCTCCAGAAGTTAGATCAGATGGCCAATGCAATTTGGTGCTAGGTCTTTCCCTTTAGGTTTTACCCCCACAATGTTTTCATTAGTTTCGCTCACTCTCAAAATCAAGCATTTTACTGCAGGTTGGAGCAGTTTGTATCTGAGCACAGGAATAAGGTAGGGAAGAATTCAAATACTCATTTTGACTGCCTCCAGAAGTTAGATCAGATGGCCAATGCAATTTGGTGCTAGGTCTTTCCCTTTACGTTTTACCCCCACAATGTTTTCATTAGTTTCGCTCACTCTCGAAATCAAGCATTTTACTGCAGGATGGAGCAGTTTGTATCTGAGCACAGGAATAAGGTGGGTAAGAATTCAAATACTCATTTTGACTGGCTCCAGAAGGTAGATCAGATGGCCAATGCAATTTGGTGCTAGGTCTTTCCCTTTAGGTTTTACCCCCACAATGTTTTCATTAGTTTCGCTCACTCTCAAAATCAAGCATTTTACTGCAGGTTGGAGCACCTTGTATCTGAGCACAGGAATAAGGTAGGGAAGAATTCAAATACTCATTTTGACTGCCTCCAGAAGTTAGATCAGATGGCCAATGCAATTTGGTGCTAGGTCTTTCCCTTTAGGTTTTACCCCCACAATGTTTTCATTAGTTTCGCTCACTCTCAAAATCAAGCATTTTACTGCAGGTTGGAGCAGTTTGTATCTGAGCACAGGAATAAGGTAGGGAAGAATTCAAATACTCATTTTGACTGCCTCCAGAAATTAGATCAGATGGCCAATGCAATTTGGTGCTAGGTCTTTCCCTTTAGGTTTTACCCCCACAATGTTTTCATTAGTTTCGCTCACACTCAAAATCAAGCAGTTTACTGCAGGTTGGAGCAGTTTGTATCTGAGCACAGGAATAAGGTAGGGAAGAATTCAATTCTCATTTTGACTGCCTCCAGAAGTTAGATCAGATGGCCAATGCAATTTGGTGCTAGGTCTTTCCCTTTAGGTTTTACCCCCACAATGTTTTCATTAGTTTCGCTCACTCTCAAAATCAAGCATTTTACTGCAGGTTGGAGCCGTTTGTATCTGAGCACAGGAATAAGGTAGGGAAGAATTCAAATACTCATTTTTACTGCCTCCAGAAGTTAGATCAGATGGCCAATGCAATTTGGTGCTAGGTCTTTCCCCCACAATGTTTTCATTAGTTTCGCTCACTCTCGAAATCAAGCATTTTACAGCAGGTTGGAGCTCCTTGTATCTGAGCACAGGAATAAGGTAGGGAAGAATTCAAATACTCATTTTGACTGCCTCCAGAAGGTAGATCAGATGGCCAATGCAATTTGGTGCTAGGTCTTTCCCTTTAGGTTTTACCCCAACAATGTTTTTATTAGTTTCGCTCACTCTCGAAATCAAGCATTTTACAGCAGGTTGGAGCAGTTTGTATCTGAGCACAGGAATAAGGTAGGGAAGAATTCAAACACTCATTTTGACTGCCTCCAGAAGTTAGATCAGATGGCCAATGCAATTAGGTGCTAGGTCTTTCCCTTTAGGTTTTACCCCCACAATGTTCTCATTAGTTTCGCTCTCTCTCAAAATCAAGCATTTTACTGCAGGTTGGAACAGTTTGTATCTGAGCACAGGAATAAGGTAGGGAAGAATTCAAATACTCATTTTGACTGCCTCCAGAAGTTAGATCAGATGGTCAATGCAATTTGGTGCTAGGTCTTTCCCTTTAGGTTTTATCCCCACAATGTTTACATTAGTTTCGCTCACTATCAAAATCAAGCATTTTACTGCAGGATGGAGCACCTTGTATCTGAGCACAGGAATAAGGTAGGAAGAATTCAAATACTCATTTTGACTGCCTCCAGAAGTTAGATCAGATGGCCAATGCAATTTGGTGCTAGGTCTTTCCCTTTAGGTTTTACCCCCACAATGTTTTCATTAGTTTCGCTCACTCTCAAAATCAAGCATTTTACAGCAGGTTGGAGCAGTTTGTATCTGAGCAGAGGAATAAGGTAGGGAAGAATTCAATACTCATTTTGACTGCCTCCAGAAGTTAGATCAGATGGCCAATGCAATTTGGTGCTAGGTCTTTCCCTTTAGGTTTTACCCTCACAATGTTTACATTAGTTTCGCTCACTCTCAAAATCAAGCATTTTACAGCAGGTTGGAGCAGTTTGTATCTGAGCACAGGAATAAGGTAGGGAAGAATTCAAATACTCATTTTTACTGCCTCCAGAAGTTAGATCAGATGGCCAATGCAATTTGGTGCTAGGTCTTTCCCCCACAATGTTTTCATTAGTTTCGCTCACTCTCGAAATCAAGCATTTTACAGCAGGTTGGAGCACCTTGTATCTGAGCACAGGAATAAGGTAGGGAAGAATTCAAATACTCATTTTGACTGCCTCCAGAAGGTAGATCAGATGGCCAATGCAATTTGGTGCTAGGTCTTTCCCTTTAGGTTTTACCCCCACAATGTTTTCATTAGTTTCGCTCACTCTCAAAATCAAGCATTTTACAGCAGGTTGGAGCAGTTTGTATCTGAGCACAGGAATAAGGTAGGGAAGAATTCAAATACTCATTTTGACTGCCTCCAGAAGTTAGATCAGATGGCCAATGCAATTTGGTGCTAGGTCTCTCCTTCAGGTTTTACCCCACAATGTTCTCATTAGTTTCGCTCACTCTCAAAAACAAGCAGTTTACTACAGGTTGGAACACTTTCTATCTGAGCAGAGGAATAAGGTAGGGAAGATTTCAAATACTCATTTTGACTGCCTCCAGAAGTTAGATCAGATGGCCAATGCAATTTGGTGCTAGGTCTTTCCCTTTAGGTTTTACCCCCACAATGTTTTCATTAGTTTCGCTCACTCTCAAAATCAAGCATTTTACAGCAGGTTGGAGCAGTTTGTATCTGAGCACAGGAATAAGGTAGGGAAGAATTCAAATACTCATTTTGACTGCCTCCAGAAGTTAGATCAGATGGCCAATGCAATTTGGTGCTAGGTCTTTCCCCCACAATGTTTTCATTAGTTTCGCTCACTCTCGAAATCAAGCATTTTACAGCAGGTTGGAGCACCTTGTATCTGAGCACAGGAATAAGGTAGGGAAGAATTCAAATACTCATTTTGACTGCCTCCAGAAGGTAGATCAGATGGCCAATGCAATTTGGTGCTAGGTCTTTCCCTTTAGGTTTTACCCCAACAACGTTTTTATTAGTTTCGCTCACTCTCGAAATCAAGCATTTTACAGCAGGTTGGAGCAGTTTGTATCTGAGCACAGGAATAAGGTAGGGAAGAATTCAAACACTCATTTTGACTGCCTCCAGAAGTTAGATCAGATGGCCAATGCAATTAGGTGCTAGGTCTTTCCCTTTAGGTTTTACCCCCACAATGTTCTCAATAGTTTCGCTCTCTCTCAAAATCAAGCATTTTACTGCAGGTTGGAACAGTTTGTATCTGAGCACAGGAATAAGGTAGGGAAGAATTCAAATACTCATTTTGACTGCCTCCAGAAGTTAGATCAGATGGCCAATGCAATTTGGTGCTAGGTCTTTCCCTTTAGGTTTTACCCCCACAATGTTTTCATTAGTTTCGCTCACTCTCAAAATCAAGCATTTTACAGCAGGTTGGAGCAGTTTGTATCTGAGCACAGGAATAAGGTAGGGAAGAATTCTAAGGACCATTTTGACTCCCTCCAGAAGTTAGATCAGATGGCCAATGCAATTTGGTGCTAGGTCTTTCCCTTTAGGTTTTACCCCAACAATGTTTTTATTAGTTTCGCTCACTCTCAAAATGAAGCATTTTACTGCAGGTTGGAGCAGTTTGTATCTGAGCACAGGAATAAGGTAGGGAAGAATTCAAATACTCATTTTGACTGCCTCCAGAAGTTAGATCAGATGGCCAATGCAATTTGGTGCTAGGTCTTTCCCTTTAGGTTTTACCCCCACAATGTTTTCATTAGTTTCGCTCACTCTCAAAATCAAGCATTTTACAGCAGGTTGGAGCACCTTGTATCTGAGCACAGGAATAAGGTAGGGAAGAATTCAAATACTCATTTTGACTGCCTCCAGAAGTTAGATCAGATGGCCAATGCAATTTGGTGCTAGGTCTTTCCCCCACAATGTTTTCATTAGTTTCGCTCACTCTTGAAATCAAGCATTTTACAGCAGGTTGGAGCACCTTGTATCTGAGCACAGGAATAAGGTAGGGAAGAATTCAAATACTCATTTTGACTGCCTCCAGAAGGTAGATCAGATGGCCAATGCAATTTGGTGCTAGTTCTTTCCCTTTAGGTTTTATCCCCACAATGTTTTCATTAGTTTCGCTCACTCTCAAAATCAAGCATTTTACAGCAGGTTGGAGCAGTTTGTATCTGAGCACAGGAATAAGGTAGGGAAGAATTCAAATACTCATTTTGACTGCCTCCAGAAGTTAGATCAGATGGCCAATGCAATTTGGTGCTAGGTCTCTCCCTTCAGGTTTTACCCCCACAATGTTCTCATTAGTTTCGCTCACTCTCAAAAACAAGCAGTTTACTGCAGGTTGGAACACTTTCTATCTGAGCAGAGGAATAAGGTAGGGAAGATTTCAAATACTCATTTTGACTGCCTCCAGAAGTTAGATCAGATGGCCAATGCAATTTGGTGCTAGGTCTTTCCCCCACAATGTTTTCATTAGTTTCGCTCACTCTCAAAATCAAGCATTTTACAGCAGGTTCGAGCACCTTGTATCTGAGCACAGGAATAAGGTAGGGAAGAATTCAAATACTCATTTTGACTGCCTCCAGAAGTTAGATCAGATGGCCAATGCAATTTGGTGCTAGGTCTTTCCCTTTAGGTTTTACCCCCACAATGTTTTCATTAGTTTCGCTCACTCTCGAAATCAAGCATTTTACTGCAGGTTGGAGAAGTTTGTATCTGAGCACAGGAATAAGGTAGGGAAGAATTCAAATACTCATTTTGACTGCCTCCAGAAGTTAGATCAGATGGCCAATGCAATTTGGTGCTAGGTCTTTCCCCAACAATGTTTTCATTAGTTTCGCTCACTCTCGAAATCAAGCATTTTACAGCTGGTTGGAGCACCTTGTATCTTAGCACAGGAATAAGGTAGGGAAGAATTCTAAGGACCATTTTGACTGCCTCCAGAAGTTAGATCAGATGGCCAATGCAATTTGGTGCTAGGTCTTTCCCTTTAGGTTTTACCCCCACAATGTTTTCATTAGTTTCGCTCACTCTCAAAATCAAGCATTTTACTGCAGGTTGGAGCAGTTTGTATCTGAGCACAGGAATAAGGTAGGGAAGAATTCAAATACTCATTTTGACTGCCTCCAGAAGTTAGATCAGATGGCCAATGCAATTTGGTGCTAGGTCTTTCCCTTTAGGTTTTACCCCCACAATGTTTTCATTAGTTTCGCTCACTCTCAAAATCAAGCATTTTACTGCAGGTTGGAGCAGTTTGTATCTCAGCACAGGAATAAGGTAGGGAAGAATTCAAATACTCATTTTGACTGCCTCCAGAAGTTAGATCAGATGGCCAATGCATTTTGGTGCTAGGCCTTTCCCTTTAGGTTTTACCCCCACAATGTTTTCATTAGTTTCGCTCACTCTCAAAATCAAGCATTTTACTGCAGGTTAGAACAGTTTCTATCTGAGCACAGGAATAAGGTAGGGGAGAGTCCTAAAGATCATTTTGACTGTCTTCAGAAGTTAGATCAGATGGCCAATGCAATTTGGTGCTAGGTCTTTCCCTTTAGGTTTTACCCCACAATGTATTCACTAGTTTCGCTCACTCTCAAAATCAAGCATTTTACTGCTGGTAGGTGCAGTTTGTATCTGAGCACAGGAATAAGGTAGGGAAGAATTCAAATACTCATTTTGACTGCCTCCAGAAGTTAGATCAGATGGCCAATGCAATTTGGTGCTAGGTCTTTCCCCACAATGTTTTCATTAGTTTTGCTCACTCTCGAAATCAAGCATTTTACAGCAGGGTGGAGCACCTTGTATCTGAGCACAGGAATAAGGTAGGGAAGAATTCAAATACTCATTTTGACTGCCTCCAGAAGTTAGATCAGATGGCCAATGCAATTTGGTGCTAGGTCTTTCCCTTTAGGTTTTACCCCCACAATGTTTTCAGTAGTTTCGCTCACTCTCAAAATCAAGCATTTTACAGCAGGTTGGAGCGCCCTGTATCTGAGAAGAGGAATGAGGTAGGGAAGAATTCAAATACTCATTTTGACTGCCTCCAGAAGTTAGATCAGATGGCCAATGCAATTTGGTGCTAGGTCTTTCCCTTTAGGTTTTACCCCCACAATGTTTTCATTAGTTTCGCTCACTCTCAAAATCAAGCATTTTACTGCAGGTTGGAGCAGTTTGTATCTCAGCACAGGAATAAGGTAGGGAAGAATTCAAATACTCATTTTTACTGCCTCCAGAAGTTAGATCAGATGGCCAATGCAATTTGGTGCTAGGTCTTTCCCTTTAGGTTTTACCCCCACAATGTTTTCATTAGTTTCGCTCACTCTCGAAATCAAGCATTTTACTGCAGGTTGGAGAAGTTTCTATCTGAGCACAGGAATAAGGTAGGGAAGACTGCTAAGGATCATTTTGACTCTCTCCAGAAGTTAGATCAGATGGCCAATGCAATTTGGTGCTAGGTCTTTCCCTTTAGGTTTTACCCCCACAATGTTTTCATTAGTTTCGCTCACTCTCAAAATCAAGCATTTTACTGCAGGTTGGAGCAGTTTGTATCTGAGCACAGGAATAAGGTAGGGAAGAATTCAATACTCATTTTGACTGCCTCCAGAAGTTAGATCAGATGGCCAATGCAATTTGGTGCTAGGTCTTTCCCTTTAGGTTTTACCCCCACAATGTTTTCATTAGTTTCGCTCACTCTCGAAATCAAGCATTTTACAGCAGGTTGGAGCAGTTTGTATCTGAGCACAGGAATAAGGTAGGAAGAATTCAAATACTCATTTTGACTGCCTCCAGAAGTTAGATCAGATGGCCAATGCAATTTGGTGCTAGGTCTTTCCCCAACAATGTTTTCATTAGTTTCGCTCACTCTCGAAATCAAGCATTTTAGAGCAGGTTGGAGCACCTTGTATCTGAGCACAGGAATAAGGTAGGGAAGAATTCTAAGGACCATTTTGACTGCCTCCAGAAGTTAGATCAGATGGCCAATGCAATTTGGTGCTAGGTCTTTCCTTTAGGTTTTACCCCCACAATGTTTTCATTAGTTTCGCTCACTCTCGAAATCAAGCATTTTACTGCAGGTTGGAGCAGTTTGTATCTGAGCACAGGAATAAGGTAGGGAAGAATTCAAATACTCATTTTGACTGCCTCCAGAAGTTAGATCAGATGGCCAATGCAATTTGGTGCTAGGTCTTTCCCTTTAGGTTTTACCCCCACAATGTTTTCATTAGTTTCGCTCACTCTCAAAATCAAGCATTTTACTGCAGGTTGGAGCAGTTTGTATCTGAGCACAGGAATAAGGTAGGGAAGAATTCAAATACTCATTTTGACTGCCTCCAGAAGTTAGATCAGATGGCCAATGCAATTTGGTGCTAGGTCTTTCCCTTTAGGTTTTACCCCACAATGTTTTCATTAGTTTCGCACACTCTCAAAATCAAGCATTTTACTGCAGGTTAGAACAGTTTCTATCTGAGCACAGGAATAAGGTAGGGGAGAGTCCTAAGGATCATTTTGACTGTCTTCAGAAGTTAGATCAGATGGCCAATGCAATTTGGTGCTAGGTCTTTCCCTTTAGGTTTTACCCCACAATGTATTCACTAGTTTCGCTCACTCTCAAAATCAAGCATTTTACTGCTGGTAGGTGCAGTTTGTATCTGAGCACAGGAATAAGGTAGGAAGAATTCAAATACTCATTTTGACTGCCTCCAGAAGTTAGATCAGATGGCCAATGCAATTTGGTGCTAGGTCTTTCACTTTAGGTTTTACCCCCACAATGTTTTCATTAGTTTCGCTCACTCTCGAATCAAGCATTTCACTGCAGGTTGGAGCAGTTTGTATCTGAGCACAGGAATAAGGTAGGGAAGAATTCAAATACTCATTTTGACTGCCTCCAGAAGTTAGATCAGATGGCCAATGCAATTTGGTGCTAGGTCTTTCCCCACAATGTTTTCATTAGTTTCGCTCACTCTCAAAATCAAGCATTTTACAGCAGGTTGGAGCACCTTGTATCTGAGCACAGGAATAAGGTAGGGAAGAATTCAAATACTCATTTTGACTGCCTCCAGAAGTTAGATCAGATGGCCAATGCAATTTGGTGCTAGGTCTTTCCCTTTAGGTTTTACCCCACAATGTTTTCATTAGTTTCGCTCACTCTCAAAATCAAGCATTTTACAGCAGGTTGGAGCGCCCTGTATCTGAGAAGAGGAATGAGGTAGGGAAGAATTCAAATACTCATTTTTACTGCCTCCAGAAGTTAGATCAGATGGCCAATGCAATTTGGTGCTAGGTCTTTCCCTTTAGGTTTTACCCCCACAATGTTTTCATTAGTTTCGCTCACTCTCAAAATCAAGCATTTTACAGCAGGTTGGAGCAGTTTGTATCTGAGCACAGGAATAAGGTAGGGAAGAATTCAAATACTCATTTTGACTGCCTCCAGAAGTTAGATCAGATGGCCAATGCATTTTGGTGCTAGGTCTTTCCCTTTAGGTTTTACCCCCACAATGTTTTCATTAGTTTCGCTCACTCTCAAAATCAAGCATTGTACTGCAGGTTGGAGCAGTTTGTATCTGAGCACAGGAATAAGGTAGGGAAGAATTCAAATACTCATTTTGACTGCCTCCAGAAGTTAGATCAGATGGCCAATGCAATTTGGTGCTAGGTCTTTCCCTTTAGGTTTTACCCCCACAATGTTTTCATTAGTTTCGCTCACTCTCAAAATCAAGCATTTTACAGCAGGTTGGAGCAGTTTGTATCTGAGCACAGGAATAAGGTAGGGAAGAATTCAATACTCATTTTGACTGCCTCCAGAAGTTAGATCAGATGGCCAATGCAATTTGGTGCTAGGTCTTTCCCTTTAGGTTTTACCCCCACAATGTTTTCATTAGTTTCGCTCACTCTCGAAATCAAGCATTTTACTGCAGGTTGGAGCAGTTTGTATCTGAGCACAGGAATAAGGTAGGGAAGAATTCAAATACTCATTTTGACTGCCTCCAGAAGTTAGATCAGATGGCCAATGCAATTTGGTGCTAGGTCTTTCCCTTTAGGTTTTACCCCCACAATGTTTTCATTAGTTTCGCTCACTCTCAAAATCAAGCATTTTACTGCAGGTTGGAGCAGTTTGTATCTGAGCACAGGAATAAGGTAGGGAAGAATTCAAATACTCATTTTGACTGCCTCCAGAAGTTAGATCAGATGGCCAATGCAATTTGGTGCTAGGTCTTTCCCTTTAGGTTTTACCCCCACAATGTTTTCATTAGTTTCGCTCACTCTCAAAATCAAGCATTTTACTGCAGGTTGGAGCAGTTTGTATCTGAGCACAGGAATAAGGTGGGTAAGAATTCAAATACTCATTTTGACTGGCTCCAGAAGTTAGATCAGATGGCCAATGCAATTTGGTGCTAGGTCTTTCCCTTTAGGTTTTACCCCCACAATGTTTTCATTAGTTTCGCTCACTCTCAAAATCAAGCATTTTACTGCAGGTTGGAGCAGTTTGTATCTGAGCACAGGAATAAGGTAGGAAGAATTCAATACTCATTTTGACTGCCTCCAGAAGTTAGATCAGATGGCCAATGCAATTTGGTGCTAGGTCTTTCCCTTTAGGTTTTACCCCACAATGTTTTCATTAGTTTCGCTCACTCTCAAAATCAAGCATTTTACTGCAGGTTGGAGTAGTTTGTATCTGAGCACAGGAATAAGGTAGGGAAGAATTCAAATACTCATTTTGACTGCCTCCAGAAGTTAGATCAGATGGCCAATGCAATTTGGTGCTAGGTCTTTCCCCACAATGTTTTCATTAGTTTCGCTCACTCTCGAAATCAAGCATTTTACAGCAGGTTGGAGCACCTTGTATCTGAGCACAGGAATAAGGTAGGGAAGAATTCAAATACTCATTTTGACTGCCTCCAGAAGTTAGATCAGATGGCCAATGCAATTTGGTGCTAGGTCTTTCCCTTTAGGTTTTACCCCAACAATGTTTTTATTAGTTTCGCTCACTCTCGAAATCAAGCATTTTACAGCAGGTTGGAGCAGTTTGTATCTGAGCACAGGAATAAGGTAGGGAAGAATTCAAACACTCATTTTGACTGCCTCCAGAAGTTAGATCAGATGGCCAATGCAATTAGGTGCTAGGTCTTTCCCTTTAGGTTTTACCCCCACAATGTTCTCATTAGTTTCGCTCTCTCTCAAAATCAAGCATTTTACTGCAGGTTGGAACAGTTTGTATCTGAGCACAGGAATAAGGTAGGGAAGAATTCAAATACTCATTTTGACTGCCTCCAGAAGTTAGATCAGATGGTCAATGCAATTTGGTGCTAGGTCTTTCCCTTTAGGTTTTATCCCCACAATGTTTACATTAGTTTCGCTCACTATCAAAATCAAGCATTTTACTGCAGGATGGAGCACCTTGTATCTGAGCACAGGAATAAGGTAGGAAGAATTCAAATACTCATTTTGACTGCCTCCAGAAGTTAGATCAGATGGCCAATGCAATTTGGTGCTAGGTCTTTCCCTTTAGGTTTTACCCCCACAATGTTTTCATTAGTTTCGCTCACTCTCAAAATCAAGCATTTTACTGCAGGTTGGAGCAGTTTGTATCTGAGCACAGGAATAAGGTAGGGAAGAATTCAATACTCATTTTGACTGCCTCCAGAAGTTAGATCAGATGGCCAATGCAATTTGGTGCTAGGTCTTTCCCTTTAGGTTTTACCCCCACAATGTTTTCATTAGTTTCGCTCACTCTCAAAATCAGGCATTTTACAGCAGGTTGGAGCAGTTTGTATCTGAGCACAGGAATAAGGTAGGAAGAATTCAAATACTCATTTTGACTGCCTCCAGAAGTTAGATCAGATGGCCAATGCAATTTGGTGCTAGGTCTTTCCCCCACAATGTTTTCATTAGTTTCGCTCACTCTCGAAATCAAGCATTTTACAGCAGGTTGGAGCACCTTGTATCTTAGCACAGGAATAAGGTAGGGAAGAATTCAAATACTCATTTTGACTGCCTCCAGAAGTTAGATCAGATGGCCAATGCAATTTGGTGCTAGGTCTTTCCCTTTAGGTTTTACCCCAACAATGTTTTTATTAGTTTCGCTCACTCTCAAAATGAAGCATTTTACTGCAGGATGGAGCACCTTGTATCTGAGCACAGGAATAAGGTAGGGAAGAATTCAAATACTCATTTTGACTGCCTCCAGAAGTTAGATCAGATGGCCAATGCAATTTGGTGCTAGGTCTTTCCTTTAGGTTTTACCCGCACAATGTTTACATTAGTTTCGCTCACTCTCGAAATCAAGCATTTTACTGCAGGTTGGAGCAGTTTGTATCTGAGCACAGGAATAAGGTAGGGAAGAATTCAAATACTCATTTTGACTGCCTCCAGAAGTTAGATCAGATGGCCAATGCAATTTGGTGCTAGGTCTTTCCCTTTAGGTTTTACCCCACAATGTTTACATTAGTTACGCTCACTCTCGAAATCAAGCATTGTACTGCAGGTTGGAGCAGTTTGTATCTGAGCACAGGAATAAGGTAGGGAAGAATTCAAATACTCATTTTGACTGCCTCCAGAAGTTAGATCAGATGGCCAATGCAATTTGGTGCTAGGTCTTTCCCTTTAGGTTTTACCCCACAATGTTTTCATTAGTTTCGCTCACTCTTGAAATCAAGCATTTTACTGCAGGTTAGAGCACCTTGTATCTGAGCACAGGAATAAGGTAGGGAAGAATTCAAATACTCATTTTGACTGCCTCCAGAAGTTAGATCAGATGGCCAATGCAATTTGGTGCTAGGTCTTTCCCCACAATGTTTTCATTAGTTTCGCTCACTCTCGAAATCAAGCATTTTACTGCAGGTTGGAGCAGTTTGTATCTGAGCACAGGAATAAGGTAGGGAAGAATTCAAATACTCATTTTGACTGCCTCCAGAAGTTAGATCAGATGGCCAATGCAATTTGGTGCTAGGCCTTTCCCTTTAGGTGCTACCCCACAATGTTTTCATTAGTTTCGCTCACTCTCAAAATCAAGCATTTTACTGCAGGTTGGAGCCGTTTGTATCTGAGCACAGGAATAAGGTAGGGAAGAATTCAAATACTCATTTTGACTGCCTCCAGAAGGTAGATCAGATGGCCAATGCAATTTGGTGCTAGGTCTTTCCCTTTAGGTTTTACCCCAACAATGTTTTTATTAGTTTCGCTCACTCTCAAAATGAAGCATTTTACTGCAGGTTGGAGCAGTTTGTATCTGAGCACAGGAATAAGGTAGGGAAGAATTCAAATACTCATTTTGACTGCCTCCAGAAGTTAGATCAGATGGCCAATGCAATTTGGTGCTAGGTCTTTCCCTTTAGGTTTTAACCCCACAATGTTTACATTAGTTTCGCTCACTCTCGAAATCAAGCATTTTACTGCAGGATGGAGCACCTTGTATCTGAGCACAGGAATAAGGTAGGGAAGAATTCAAATACTCATTTTGACTGCCTCCAGAAGTTAGATCAGATGGCCAATGCAATTTGGTGCTAGGTCTTTCCCTTTAGGTTTTACCCCCACAATGTTTACATTAGTTTCGCTCACTCTCGAAATCAAGCATTTTACTGCAGGTTGGAGCAGTTTGTATCTGAGCACAGGAATAAGGTAGGGAAGAATTCAAATACTCATTTTGACTGCCTCCAGAAGTTAGATCAGATGGCCAATGCAATTTGGTGCTAGGTCTTTCCCTTTAGGTTTTACCCCCACAATGTTTACATTAGTTACGCTCACTCTCGAAATCAAGCATTGTACTGCAGGTTGGAGCAGTTTGTATCTGAGCACAGGAATAAGGTAGGGAAGAATTCAAATACTCATTTTGACTGCCTCCAGAAGTTAGATCAGATGGCCAATGCAATTTGGTGCTAGGTCTTTCCCTTTAGGTTTTACCCCACAATGTTTTCATTAGTTTCGCTCACTCTTGAAATCAAGCATTTTACTGCAGGTTAGAGCACCTTGTATCTGAGCACAGGAATAAGGTAGGGAAGAATTCAAATACTCATTTTGACTGCCTCCAGAAGTTAGATCAGATGGCCAATGCAATTTGGTGCTAGGTCTTTCCCCACAATGTTTTCATTAGTTTCGCTCACTCTCGAAATCAAGCATTTTACAGCAGGTTGGAGCAGTTTGTATCTGAGCACAGGAATAAGGTAGGGAAGAATTCAAATACTCATTTTGACTGCCTCCAGAAGTTAGATCAGATGGCCAATGCAATTTGGTGCTAGGCCTTTCCCTTTAGGTGCTACCCCCACAATGTTTTCATTAGTTTCGCTCACTCTCAAAATCAAGCATTTTACTGCAGGTTGGAGCCGTTTGTATCTGAGCACAGGAATAAGGTAGGGAAGAATTCAAATACTCATTTTGACTGCCTCCAGAAGTTAGATCAGATGGCCAATGCAATTTGGTGCTAGGTCTTTCCCTTTAGGTTTTACCCCAACAATGTTTTTATTAGTTTCGCTCACTCTCAAAATGAAGCATTTTACTGCAGGTTGGAGCAGTTTGTATCTGAGCACAGGAATAAGGTAGGGAAGAATTCAAATACTCATTTTGACTGCCTCCAGAAGTTAGATCAGATGGCCAATGCAATTTGGTGCTAGGTCTTTCCCTTTAGGTTTTACCCCACAATGTTTTCATTAGTTTCGCTCACTCTCAAAATCAAGCATTTTACAGCAGGTTGGAGCAGTTTGTATCTGAGCACAGGAATAAGGTAGGGAAGAATTCAAATACTCATTTTGACTGCCTCCAGAAGTTAGATCAGATGGCCAATGCAATTTGGTGCTAGGTCTTTCCCCCACAATGTTTTCATTAGTTTCGCTCACTCTCGAAATCAAGCATTTTACAGCAGGTTGGTGCACCTTGTATCTGAGCACAGGAATAAGGTAGGGAAGAATTCAAATACTCATTTTGACTGCCTCCAGAAGGTAGATCAGATGACCAATGCAATTTGGTGCTAGGTCTTTCCCTTTAGGTTTTACCCCAACAATGTTTTTATTAGTTTCGCTCACTCTCAAAATGAAGCATTTTACTGCAGGATGGAGCACCTTGTATCTGAGCACAGGAATAAGGTAGGGAAGAATTCAAATACTCATTTTGACTGCCTCCAGAAGTTAGATCAGATGGCCAATGCAATTTGGTGCTAGGTCTTTCCCTTTAGGTTTTAACCCCACAATGTTTACATTAGTTTCGCTCACTCTCGAAATCAAGCATTTTACTGCAGGTTGGAGCAGTTTGTATCTTAGCACAGGAATAAGGTAGGGAAGAATTCAAATACTCATTTTGACTGCCTCCAGAAGTTAGATCAGATGGCCAATGCAATTTGGTGCTAGGTCTTTCCCTTTAGGTTTTACCCCCACAATGTTTACATTAGTTACGCTCACTCTCGAAATCAAGCATTGTACTGCAGGTTGGAGCAGTTTGTATCTGAGCACAGGAATAAGGTAGGGAAGAATTCAAATACTCATTTTGACTGCCTCCAGAAGTTAGATCAGATGGCCAATGCAATTTGGTGCTAGGTCTTTCCCTTTAGGTTTTACCCCCACAATGTTTTCATTAGTTTCGCTCACTCTTGAAATCAAGCATTTTACTGCAGGTTAGAGCACCTTGTATCTGAGCACAGGAATAAGGTAGGGAAGAATTCAAATACTCATTTTGACTGCCTCCAGAAGTTAGATCAGATGGCCAATGCAATTTGGTGCTAGGTCTTTCCCTTTAGGTTTTACCCCCACAATGTTTTCATTAGTTTCGCTCACTCTCGAAATCAAGCATTTTACAGCAGGTTGGAGCAGTTTGTATCTGAGCACAGGAATAAGGTAGGGAAGAATTCAAATACTCATTTTGACTGCCTCCAGAAGTTAGATCAGATGGCCAATGCAATTTGGTGCTAGGCCTTTCCCTTTAGGTGCTAAACCCACAATGTTTTCATTAGTTTCGCTCACTCTCAAAATCAAGCGTTTTACTGCAGGTTGGAGCCGTTTGTATCTGAGCACAGGAATAAGGTAGGGAAGAATTCAAATACTCATTTTGACTGCCTCCAGAAGGTAGATCAGATGGCCAATGCAATTTGGTGCTAGGTCTTTCCCTTTAGGTTTTACCCCAACAATGTTTTTATTAGTTTCGCTCACTCTCAAAATGAAGCATTTTACTGCAGGTTGGAGCAGTTTGTATCTGAGCACAGGAATAAGGTAGGGAAGAATTCAAATACTCATTTTTACTGCCTCCAGAAGTTAGATCAGATGGCCAATGCAATTTGGTGCTAGGTCTTTCCCCCACAATGTTTTCATTAGTTTCGCTCACTCTCGAAATCAAGCATTTTACAGCAGGTTGGAGCACCTTGTATCCGAGCACAGGAATAAGGTAGGGAAGAATTCAAATACTCATTTTGACTGCCTCCAGAAGTTAGATCAGATGGCCAATGCAATTTGGTGCTAGTTCTTTCCCTTTAGGTTTTATCCCCACAATGTTTTCATTAGTTTCGCTCACTCTCAAAATCAAGCATTTTACAGCAGGTTGGAGCAGTTTGTATCTGAGCACAGGAATAAGGTAGGGAAGAATTCAAATACTCATTTTGACTGCCTCCAGAAGTTAGATCAGATGGCCAATGCAATTTGGTGCTAGGTCTTTCCCCACAATGTTTTCATTAGTTTCGCTCACTCTCAAAATCAAGCATTTTACAGCAGGTTGGAGCACCTTGTATCTGAGCACAGGAATAAGGTAGGGAAGAATTCAAATACTCATTTTGACTGCCTCCAGAAGTTAGATCAGATGGCCAATGCAATTTGGTGCTAGGTCTTTCCCTTTAGGTTTTACCCCACAATGTTTTCATTAGTTTCGCTCACTCTCAAAATCAAGCATTTTACTGCAGGTTGGAGCAGTTTGTATCTGAGCACAGGAATAAGGTGGGTAAGAATTCAAATACTCATTTTGACTGGCTCCAGAAGTTAGATCAGATGGCCAATGCAATTTGGTGCTAGGTCTTTCCTTTAGGTTTTACCCCACAATGTTTTCATTAGTTTCGCTCACTATCAAAATCAAGCATTTTACTGCAGGATGGAGCACCTTGTATCTGAGCACAGGAATAAGGTAGGAAGAATTCAAATACTCATTTTTACTGCCTCCAGAAGTTAGATCAGATGGCCAATGCAATTTGGTGCTAGGTCTTTCCCTTTAGGTTTTACCCCCACAATGTTTTCATTAGTTTCGCTCACTCTCAAAATCAAGCATTTTACAGCAGGTTGGAGCAGTTTGTATCTGAGCACAGGAATAAGGTAGGGAAGAATTCAATACTCATTTTGACTGCCTCCAGAAGTTAGATCAGATGGCCAATGCAATTTGGTGCTAGGTCTTTCCCTTTAGGTTTTACCCCCACAATGTTTTCATTAGTTTCGCTCACTCTCAAAATCAAGCATTTTACAGCAGGTTGGAGCAGTTTGTATCTGAGCACAGGAATAAGGTAGGGAAGAATTCAAATACTCATTTTTACTGCCTCCAGAAGTTAGATCAGACGGCCAATGCAATTTGGTGCTAGGTCTTTCCCCCACAATGTTTTCATTAGTTTCGCTCACTCTCGAAATCAAGCATTTTACAGCAGGTTGGAGCACCTTGTATCTGAGCACAGGAATAAGGTAGGGAAGAATTCAAATACTCATTTTGACTGCCTCCAGAAGGTAGATCAGATGGCCAATGCAATTTGGTGCTAGGTCTTTCCCTTTAGGTTTTACCCCAAGAATGTTTTTATTAGTTTCGCTCTCTCTCCAAATGAAGCATTTTACTGCAGGATGGAGCAGTTTGTATCTGAGCACAGGAATAAGGTGGGTAAGAATTCAAATACTCATTTTGACTGGCTCCAGAAGTTAGATCAGATGGCCAATGCAATTTGGTGCTAGGTCTTTCCCTTTAGGTTTTACCCCCACAATGTTTTCATTAGTTTCGCTCACTATCAAAATCAAGCATTTTACTGCAGGATGGAGCACCTTGTATCTGAGCACAGGAATAAGGTAGGGAAGAATTCAAATACTCATTTTTACTGCCTCCAGAAGTTAGATCAGATGGCCAATGCAATTTGGTGCTAGGTCTTTCCCTTTAGGTTTTACCCCCACAATGTTTTCATTAGTTTCGCTCACTCTCAAAATCAAGCATTTTACAGCAGGTTGGAGCAGTTTGTATCTGAGCACAGGAATAAGGTAGGGAAGAATTCAATACTCATTTTGACTGCCTCCAGAAGTTAGATCAGATGGTCAATGCAATTTGGTGCTAGGTCTTTCCCTTTAGGTTTTACCCCCACAATGTTTTCATTAGTTTCGCTCACTCTCAAAATCAAGCATTTTACAGCAGGTTGGAGCAGTTTGTATCTGAGCACAGGAATAAGGTAGGGAAGAATTCAAATACTCATTTTGACTGCCTCCAGAAGTTAGATCAGATGGCCAATGCAATTTGGTGCTAGGTCTTTCCCCACAATGTTTTCATTAGTTTCGCTCACTCTCGAAATCAAGCATTTTACAGCAGGTTGGAGCACCTTGTATCTAAGCACAGGAATAAGGTAGGGAAGAATTCAAATACTCATTTTGACTGCCTCCAGAAGGTAGATCAGATGGCCAATGCAATTTGGTGCTAGGTCTTTCCCTTTAGGTTTTACCCCAACAATGTTTTTATTAGTTTCGCTCACTCTCGAAATGAAGCATTTTACTGCAGGATGGAGCTCCTTGTATCTGAGCACAGGAATAAGGTAGGGAAGAATTCAAATACTCATTTTGACTGCCTCCAGAAGTTAGATCAGATGGCCAATGCAATTTGGTGCTAGGTCTTTCCCTTTAGGTTTTACCCCACAATGTTTACATTAGTTTCGCTCACTCTCGAAATCAAGCATTTTACTGCAGGTTGGAGCAGTTTGTATCTGAGCACAGGAATAAGGTAGGGAAGAATTCAAATACTCATTTTGACTGCCTCCAGAAGTTAGATCAGATGGCCAATGCAATTTGGTGCTAGGTCTTTCCCTTTAGGTTTTACCCGCACAATGTTTACATTAGTTACGCTCACTCTCGAAATCAAGCATTGTACTGCAGGTTGGAGCAGTTTGTATCTGAGCACAGGAATAAGGTAGGGAAGAATTCAAATACTCATTTTGACTGCCTCCAGAAGTTAGATCAGATGGCCAATGCAATTTGGTGCTAGGTCTTTCCCTTTAGGTTTTACCCCACAATGTTTTCATTAGTTTCGCTCACTCTTGAAATCAAGCATTTTACTGCAGGTTAGAGCACCTTGTATCTGAGCACAGGAATAAGGTAGGGAAGAATTCAAATACTCATTTTGACTGCCTCCAGAAGTTAGATCAGATGGCCAATGCAATTTGGTGCTAGGTCTTTCCCCACAATGTTTTCATTAGTTTCGCTCACTCTCGAAATCAAGCATTTTACAGCAGGTTGGAGCAGTTTGTATCTGAGCACAGGAATAAGGTAGGGAAGAATTCAAATACTCATTTTGACTGCCTCCAGAAGTTAGATCAGATGGCCAATGCAATTTGGTGCTAGGCCTTTCCCTTTAGGTGCTACCCCCACAATGTTTTCATTAGTTTCGCTCACTCTCAAAATCAAGCATTTTACTGCAGGTTGGAGCCGTTTGTATCTGAGCACAGGAATAAGGTAGGGAAGAATTCAAATACTCATTTTTACTGCCTCCAGAAGTTAGATCAGATGGCCAATGCAATTTGGTGCTAGGTCTTTCCTTTAGGTTTTACCCCACAATGTTTACATTAGTTTCGCTCACTCTCGAAATCAAGCATTTTACTGCAGGTTGGAGCAGTTTGTATCTGAGCACAGGAATAAGGTGGGTAAGAATTCAAATACTCATTTTGACTGGCTCCAGAAGTTAGATCAGATGGCCAATGCAATTTGGTGCTAGGTCTTTCCCTTTAGGTTTTACCCCCACAATGTTTTCATTAGTTTCGCTCACTCTCGAAATCAAGCATTTTACAGCAGGTTGGAGCACCTTGTATCTGAGCACAGGAATAAGGTAGGGAAGAATTCAAATACTCATTTTGACTGCCTCCAGAAGGTAGATCAGATGGCCAATGCAATTTGGTGCTAGGTCTTTCCCTTTAGGTTTTACCCCAACAATGTTTTTATTAGTTTCGCTCACTCTTGAAATCAAGCATTTTACAGCAGGTTGGAACAGTTTGTATCTGAGCACAGGAATAAGGTAGGGAAGAATTCAAATACTCATTTTGACTGCCTCCAGAAGTTAGATCAGATGGTCAATGCAATTTGGTGCTAGGTCTTTCCCTTTAGGTTTTATCCCCACAATATTTTCATTAGTTTCGCTCACTCTCAAAATGAAGCATTTTACTGCAGGATGGAGCACCTTGTATCTGAGTACAGGAATAAGGTAGGGAAGAATTCAAATACTCATTTTGACTGGCTCCAGAAGTTAGATCAGATGGCCAATGCAATTTGGTGCTAGGTCTTTCCCTTTAGGTTTTATCCCCACAATATTTTCATTAGTTTCGCTCACTCTCAAAATGAAGCATTTTACTGCAGGATGGAGCACCTTGTATCTGAGCACAGGAATAAGGTAGGGAAGAATTCAAATACTCATTTTGACTGGCTCCAGAAGTTAGATCAGATGGCCAATGCAATTTGGTGCTAGGTCTTTCCCTTTAGGTTTTACCCCACAATGTTTTCATTAGTTTCGCTCACTCTCAAAATCAAGCATTTTACAGCAGGTTGGAGCAGTTTGTATCTGAGCACAGGAATAAGGTAGGGAAGAATTCAAATACTCATTTTTACTGCCTCCAGAAGTTAGATCAGATGGCCAATGCAATTTGGTGCTAGGTCTTTCCCCCACAATGTTTTCATTAGTTTCGCTCATTCTCGAAATCAAGCATTTTACAGCAGGTTGGAGCACCTTGTATCTGAGCACAGGAATAAGGTAGGGAAGAATTCAAATACTCATTTTGACTGCCTCCAGAAGGTAGATCAGATGGCCAATGCAATTTGGTGCTAGGTCTTTCCCTTTAGGTTTTACCCCAACAATGTTTTTATTAGTTTCGCTCACTCTCAAAATGAAGCATTTTACTGCAGGTTGGAGCAGTTTGTATCTGAGCACAGGAATAAGGTAGGGAAGAATTCAAATACTCATTTTGACTGCCTCCAGAAGTTAGATCAGATGGCCAATGCAATTTGGTGCTAGGTCTTTCCCCACAATGTTTTCATTAGTTTCGCTCAGTCTCGAAATCAAGCATTTTACAGCAGGTTGGAGCACCTTGTATCCGAGCACAGGAATAAGGTAGGGAAGAATTCAAATACTCATTTTGACTGCCTCCAGAAGTTAGATCAGATGGCCAATGCAATTTGGTGCTAGTTCTTTCCTTTAGGTTTTATCCCCACAATGTTTTCATTAGTTTCGCTCACTCTCAAAATCAAGCATTTTACAGCAGGTTGGAGCAGTTTGTATCTGAGCACAGGAATAAGGTAGGGAAGAATTCAAATACTCATTTTGACTGCCTCCAGAAGTTAGATCAGATGGCCAATGCAATTTGGTGCTAGGTCTCTCCTTCAGGTTTTACCCCCACAATGTTCTCATTAGTTTCGCTCACTCAAAAACAAGCAGTTTACTGCAGGTTGGAACACTTTCTATCTGAGCACAGGAATAAGGTAGGGAAGATTTCAAATACTCATTTTGACTGCCTCCAGAAGTTAGATCAGATGGCCAATGCAATTTGGTGCTAGGTCTTTCCCTTTAGGTTTTACCCCCACAATGTTTTCATTAGTTTCGCTCACTCTCGAAATCAAGCATTTTACTGCAGGTTGGAGCAGTTTGTATCTGAGCACAGGAATAAGGTAGGGAAGAATTCAAATACTCATTTTGACTGCCTCCAGAAGTTAGATCAGATGGCCAATGCAATTTGGTGCTAGGTCTTTCCCCCACAATGTTTTCATTAGTTTCGCTCACTCTCAAAATCAAGCATTTTACAGCAGGTTGGAGCACCTTGTATCTGAGCACAGGAATAAGGTAGGGAAGAATTCAAATACTCATTTTGACTGCCTCCAGAAGTTAGATCAGATGGCCAATGCAATTTGGTGCTAGGTCTTTCCCTTTAGGTTTTACCCCCACAATGTTTTCATTAGTTTCGCTCACTCTCAAAATCAAGCATTTTACTGCAGGTTGGAGCAGTTTGTATCTGAGCACAGGAATAAGGTAGGGAAGAATTCAAATACTCATTTTGACTGCCTCCAGAAGTTAGATCAGATGGCCAATGCAATTTGGTGCTAGGTCTTTCCCTTTAGGTTTTACCCCCACAATGTTTTCATTAGTTTCGCTCACTCTCAAAATCAAGCATTTTACTGCAGGTTGGAGCAGTTTGTATCTGAGCACAGGAATAAGGTGGGTAAGAATTCAAATACTCATTTTGACTGGCTCCAGAAGTTAGATCAGATGGCCAATGCAATTTGGTGCTAGGTCTTTCCCTTTAGGTTTTACCCCCACAATGTTTTCATTAGTTTCGCTCACTATCAAAATCAAGCATTTTACTGCAGGATGGAGCACCTTGTATCTGAGCACAGGAATAAGGTAGGGAAGAATTCAAATACTCATTTTGACTGCCTCCAGAAGTTAGATCAGATGGCCAATGCAATTTGGTGCTAGGTCTTTCCCTTTAGGTTTTACCCCCACAATGTTTTCATTAGTTTCGCTCACTCTCAAAATCAAGCATTTTACAGCAGGTTGGAGCAGTTTGTATCTGAGCACAGGAATAAGGTAGGGAAGAATTCAATACTCATTTTGACTGCCTCCAGAAGTTAGATCAGATGGCCAATGCAATTTGGTGCTAGGTCTTTCCCTTTAGGTTTTACCCCCACAATGTTTTCATTAGTTTCGCTCACTCTCAAAATCAAGCATTTTACAGCAGGTTGGAGCAGTTTGTATCTGAGCACAGGAATAAGGTAGGGAAGAATTCAAATACTCATTTTTACTGCCTCCAGAAGTTAGATCAGACGGCCAATGCAATTTGGTGCTAGGTCTTTCCCCCACAATGTTTTCATTAGTTTCGCTCACTCTCGAAATCAAGCATTTTACAGCAGGTTGGAGCACCTTGTATCTGAGCACAGGAATAAGGTAGGGAAGAATTCAAATACTCATTTTGACTGCCTCCAGAAGGTAGATCAGATGGCCAATGCAATTTGGTGCTAGGTCTTTCCCTTTAGGTTTTACCCCAAGAATGTTTTTATTAGTTTCGCTCACTCTCAAAATGAAGCATTTTACTGCAGGATGGAGCAGTTTGTATCTGAGCACAGGAATAAGGTGGGTAAGAATTCAAATACTCATTTTGACTGCCTCCAGAAGTTAGATCAGATGGCCAATGCAATTTGGTGCTAGGTCTTTCCCTTTAGGTTTTACCCCACAATGTTTTCATTAGTTTCGCTCACTCTCAAAATCAAGCATTTTACAGCAGGTTGGAGCAGTTTGTATCTGAGCACAGGAATAAGGTAGGGAAGAATTCAATACTCATTTTGACTGCCTCCAGAAGTTAGATCAGATGGCCAATGCAATTTGGTGCTAGGTCTTTCCCTTTAGGTTTTACCCCACAATGTTTTCATTAGTTTCGCTCACTCTCAAAATCAAGCATTTTACAGCAGGTTGGAGCAGTTTGTATCTGAGCACAGGAATAAGGTAGGGAAGAATTCAAATACTCATTTTTACTGCCTCCAGAAGTTAGATCAGATGGCCAATGCAATTTGGTGCTAGGTCTTTCCCCCACAATGTTTTCATTAGTTTCGCTCACTCTCGAAATCAAGCATTTTACAGCAGGTTGGAGCACCTTGTATCTGAGCACAGGAATAAGGTAGGGAAGAATTCAAATACTCATTTTGACTGCCTCCAGAAGGTAGATCAGATGGCCAATGCAATTTGGTGCTAGGTCTTTCCCTTTAGGTTTTACCCCAACAATGTTTTTATTAGTTTCGCTCACTCTCGAAATGAAGCATTTTACTGCAGGATGGAGCACCTTGTATCTGAGCACAGGAATAAGGTAGGGAAGAATTCAAATACTCATTTTGACTGCCTCCAGAAGTTAGATCAGATGGCCAATGCAATTTGGTGCTAGGTCTTTCCTTTAGGTTTTACCCCACAATGTTTACATTAGTTTCGCTCACTCTCAAATCAAGCATTTTACTGCAGGTTGGAGCAGTTTGTATCTGAGCACAGGAATAAGGTAGGGAAGAATTCAAATACTCATTTTGACTGCCTCCAGAAGTTAGATCAGATGGCCAATGCAATTTGGTGCTAGGTCTTTCCCTTTAGGTTTTACCCGCACAATGTTTACATTAGTTACGCTCACTCTCGAAATCAAGCATTGTACTGCAGGTTGGAGCAGTTTGTATCTGAGCACAGGAATAAGGTAGGGAAGAATTCAAATACTCATTTTGACTGCCTCCAGAAGTTAGATCAGATGGCCAATGCAATTTGGTGCTAGGTCTTTCCCTTTAGGTTTTACCCCACAATGTTTTCATTAGTTTCGCTCACTCTTGAAATCAAGCATTTTACTGCAGGTTAGAGCACCTTGTATCTGAGCACAGGAATAAGGTAGGGAAGAATTCAAATACTCATTTTGACTGCCTCCAGAAGTTAGATCAGATGGCCAATGCAATTTGGTGCTAGGTCTTTCCCCACAATGTTTTCATTAGTTTCGCTCACTCTCGAAATCAAGCATTTTACAGCAGGTTGGAGCAGTTTGTATCTGAGCACAGGAATAAGGTAGGGAAGAATTCAAATACTCATTTTGACTGCCTCCAGAAGTTAGATCAGATGGCCAATGCAATTTGGTGCTAGGCCTTTCCCTTTAGGTGCTACCCCCACAATGTTTTCATTAGTTTCGCTCACTCTCAAAATCAAGCATTTTACTGCAGGTTGGAGCCGTTTGTATCTGAGCACAGGAATAAGGTAGGGAAGAATTCAAATACTCATTTTTACTGCCTCCAGAAGTTAGATCAGATGGCCAATGCAATTTGGTGCTAGGTCTTTCCCTTTAGGTTTTACCCCCACAATGTTTACATTAGTTTCGCTCACTCTCAAAATCAAGCATTTTACTGCAGGTTGGAGCAGTTTGTATCTGAGCACAGGAATAAGGTGGGTAAGAATTCAAATACTCATTTTGACTGGCTCCAGAAGTTAGATCAGATGGCCAATGCAATTTGGTGCTAGGTCTTTCCCTTTAGGTTTTACCCCCACAATGTTTTCATTAGTTTCGCTCACTCTCGAAATCAAGCATTTTACAGCAGGTTGGAGCACCTTGTATCTGAGCACAGGAATAAGGTAGTGAAGAATTCAAATACTCATTTTGACTGCCTCCAGAAGGTAGATCAGATGGCCAATGCAATTTGGTGCTAGGTCTTTCCCTTTAGGTTTTACCCCAACAATGTTTTTATTAGTTTCGCTCACTCTTGAAATCAAGCATTTTAAAGCAGGTTGGAACAGTTTGTATCTGAGCACAGGAATAAGGTAGGGAAGAATTCAAATACTCATTTTGACTGCCTCCAGAAGTTAGATCAGATGGTCAATGCAATTTGGTGCTAGGTCTTTCCCTTTAGGTTTTATCCCCACAATATTTTCATTAGTTTCGCTCACTCTCAAAATCAAGCATTTAACTGCAGGTTGGAGCACCTTGTATCTGAGTACAGGAATAAGGTAGGGAAGAATTCAAATACTCATTTTGACTGTCTCCAGAAGTTAGATTAGATGGCCAATGCAATTTGGTGCTAGGTCTTTCCCTTTAGGTTTTATCCCACAATATTTTCATTAGTTTCGCTCACTCTCAAAATCAAGCATTTTACTGCAGGTTGGAGCAGTTTGTATCTGAGCACAGGAATAAGGTAGGGAAGAATTCAAATCCTCATTTTGACTGCCTCCAGAAGTTAGATCAGATGGCCAATGCAATTTGGTGCTAGGTCTTTCCCTTTAGGTTTTACCCCCACAATGTTTTCATTAGTTTCGCTCACTCTCAAAATCAAGCATTTTACAGCAGGTTGGAGCAGTTTGTATCTGAGCACAGGAATAAGGTAGGGAAGAATTCAAATACTCATTTTTACTGCCTCCAGAAGTTAGATCAGATGGCCAATGCAATTTGGTGCTAGGTCTTTCCCCCACAATGTTTTCATTAGTTTCGCTCATTCTCGAAATCAAGCATTTTACAGCAGGTTGGAGCACCTTGTATCTGAGCACAGGAATAAGGTAGGGAAGAATTCAAATACTCATTTTGACTGCCTCCAGAAGGTAGATCAGATGGCCAATGCAATTTGGTGCTAGGTCTCTCCCTTCAGGTTTTGCCCCCACAATGTTCTCATTAGTTTCGCTCACTCTCAAAAACAAGCAGTTTACTGCAGGTTGGAGCAGTTTGTATCTGAGCACAGGAATAAGGTAGGGAAGAATTCAAATACTCATTTTGACTGCCTCCAGAAGTTAGATCAGATGGCCAATGCAATTTGGTGCTAGGTCTTTC
Source organism: Melanerpes aurifrons (assembly GCA_011125475.1). NCBI lineage: Eukaryota > Metazoa > Chordata > Aves > Piciformes > Picidae > Melanerpes > Melanerpes aurifrons. The sequence continues at coordinate 16,043 of WWNC01000332.1, read as the reverse complement.
CCTTTAGGTTTTACCCCCACAATGTTTTCATTAGTTTCGCTCACTCTCGAAATCAAGCATTTTACTGCAGGTTGGAGCAGTTTGTATCTGAGCACAGGAATAAAGTAGGGAAGAATTCAAATACTCATTTTGACTGCCTCCAGAAGTTAGATCAGATGGCCAAAGCAATTTGGTGCTAGGTCTTTCCCTTTAGGTTTTACCCCACAATGTTTTCATTAGTTTCGCTCACACTCGAAATCAAGCATTTTACTGCAGGTTGGAGCAGTTTGTATCTGAGCGCAGGAATAAGGTAGGGAAGAATTCAAATACTCATTTTGACTGCCTCCAGAAGTTAGATCAGATGGCCAATGCAATTTGGTGCTAGGTCTTTCCCTTTAGGTTTTACCCCCACAATGTTTTCATTAGTTTCGTTCACTCTCGAAATCAAGCATTTTACTGCAGGTTGGAGCAGTTTGTATCTGAGCACAGGAATAAGGTAGGGAAGAATTCAAATACTCATTTTGACTGCCTCCAGAAGTTAGATCAGATGGCCAATGCAATTTGGTGCTAGGTCTTTCCCCCACAATGTTTTCATTAGTTTCGCTCACTCTCGAAATCAAGCATTTTACAGCAGGTTGGAGCAGTTTGTATCTGAGCACAGGAGTAAGGTAGGGAAGAATTCAAATACTCATTTTGACTGCCTCCAGAAGTTAGATCAGATGGCCAATGCAATTTGGTGCTAGGTCTTTCCCTTTAGGTTTTACCCCCACAATGTTTTCATTAGTTTCGCTCACTCTCAAAATCAAGCATTTTACTGCAGGTTGGAGCAGTTTGTATCTGAGCACAGGAATAAGGTGGGTAAGAATTCAAATACTCATTTTGACTGGCTCCAGAAGTTAGATCAGATGGCCAATGCAATTTGGTGCTAGGTCTTTCCCTTTAGGTTTTACCCCACAATGTTTTCATTAGTTTCGCTCACTCTCAAAATCAAGCATTTTACAGCAGGTTGGAGCAGTTTGTATCTGAGCACAGGAATAAGGTAGGGAAGAATTCAATACTCATTTTGACTGCCTCCAGAAGTTAGATCAGATGGCCAATGCAATTTGGTGCTAGGTCTTTCCCTTTAGGTTTTACCCCACAATGTTTTCATTAGTTTCGCTCACTCTCAAAATCAAGCATTTTCCAGCAGGTTGGAGCAGTTTGTATCTGAGCACAGGAATAAGGTAGGGAAGAATTCAAATACTCATTTTGACTGCCTCCAGAAGGTAGATCAGATGGCCAATGCAATTTGGTGCTAGGTCTTTCCCTTTAGGTTTTACCCCAAGAATGTTTTTATTAGTTTCGCTCACTCTCAAAATGAAGCATTTTACTGCAGGATGGAGCAGTTTGTATCTGAGCACAGGAATAAGGTGGGTAAGAATTCAAATACTCATTTTGACTGGCTCCAGAAGTTAGATCAGATGGCCAATGCAATTTGGTGCTAGGTCTTTCCCTTTAGGTTTTACCCCCACAATGTTTTCATTAGTTTCGCTCACTATCAAAATCAAGCATTTTACTGCAGGTTGGAGCACCTTTGTATCTGAGCACAGGAATAAGGTAGGAAGAATTCAAATACTCATTTTGACTGCCTCCAGAAGTTAGATCAGATGGCCAATGCAATTTGGTGCTAGGTCTTTCCCTTTAGGTTTTACCCCCACAATGTTTTCATTAGTTTCGCTCACTCTCAAAATCAAGCATTTTACAGCAGGTTGGAGCAGTTTGTATCTGAGCACAGGAATAAGGTAGGGAAGAATTCAAATACTCATTTTGACTGCCTCCAGAAGTTAGATCAGATGGCCAATGCAATTTGGTGCTAGGTCTTTCCCTTTAGGTTTTACCCCACAATGTTTTCATTAGTTTCGCTCACTCTCAAAATCAAGCATTTTACAGCAGGTTGGAGCAGTTTGTATCTGAGCACAGGAATAAGGTAGGGAAGAATTCAAATACTCATTTTGACTGCCTCCAGAAGTTAGATCAGATGGCCAATGCAATTTGGTGCTAGGTCTTTCCCCCACAATGTTTTCATTAGTTTCGCTCACTCTCGAAATCAAGCATTTTACAGCAGGTTGGAGCACCTTGTATCTGAGCACAGGAATAAGGTAGGAAGAATTCAAATACTCATTTTGACTGCCTCCAGAAGGTAGATCAGATGGCCAATGCAATTTGGTGCTAGGTCTTTCCCTTTAGGTTTTACCCCAACAATGTTTACATTAGTTTCGCTCACTCTCAAATGAAGCATTTTACTGCAGGATGGAGCACCTTGTATCTGAGCACAGGAATAAGGTAGGAAGAATTCAAATACTCATTTTGACTGCCTCCAGAAGTTAGATCAGATGGCCAATGCAATTTGGTGCTAGGTCTTTCCCTTTAGGTTTTACCCCACAATGTTTACATTAGTTTCGCTCACTCTCGAAATCAAGCATTTTACTGCAGGTTGGAGCAGTTTGTATCTGAGCACAGGAATAAGGTAGGGAAGAATTCAAATACTCATTTTGACTGCCTCCAGAAGTTAGATCAGATGGCCAATGCAATTTGGTGCTAGGTCTTTCCCTTTAGGTTTTACCCCACAATGTTTACATTAGTTACGCTCACTCTCGAAATCAAGCATTGTACTGCAGGTTGGAGCAGTTTGTATCTGAGCACAGGAATAAGGTAGGGAAGAATTCAAATACTCATTTTGACTGCCTCCAGAAGTTAGATCAGATGGCCAATGCAATTTGGTGCTAGGTCTTTCCCTTTAGGTTTTACCCCCACAATGTTTTCATTAGTTTCGCTCACTCTTGAAATCAAGCATTTTACTGCAGGATGGAGCAGTTTGTATCTGAGCACAGGAATAAGGTAGGGAAGAATTCAAATACTCATTTTGACTGCCTCCAGAAGTTAGATCAGATGGCCAATGCAATTTGGTGCTAGGTCTTTCCCCCACAATGTTTTCATTAGTTTCGCTCACTCTCGAAATCAAGCATTTTACAGCAGGTTGGAGCAGTTTGTATCTGAGCACAGGAATAAGGTAGGGAAGAATTCAAATACTCATTTTGACTGCCTCCAGAAGTTAGATCAGATGGCCAATGCAATTTGGTGCTAGGCCTTTCCCTTTAGGTTTTACCCCCACAATGTTTTCATTAGTTTCGCTCACTCTCAAAATCAAGCATTTTACTGCAGGTTGGAGCCGTTTGTATCTGAGCACAGGAATAAGGTAGGGAAGAATTCAAATACTCATTTTTACTGCCTCCAGAAGTTAGATCAGATGGCCAATGCAATTTGGTGCTAGGTCTTTCCCTTTAGGTTTTACCCCACAATGTTTACATTAGTTTCGCTCACTCGAAATCAAGCATTTTACTGCAGGTTGGAGCAGTTTGTATCTGAGCACAGGAATAAGGTGGGTAAGAATTCAAATACTCATTTTGACTGCCTCCAGAAGTTAGATCAGATGGCCAATGCAATTTGGTGCTAGGTCTTTCCCTTTAGGTTTTACCCCCACAATGTTTTCATTAGTTTCGCTCACTCTTGAAATCAAGCATTTTACAGCAGGTTGGAGCACCTTGTATCTGAGCACAGGAATAAGGTAGGGAAGAATTCAAATACTCATTTTGACTGCCTCCAGAAGGTAGATCAGATGGCCAATGCAATTTGGTGCTAGGTCTTTCCCTTTAGGTTTTACCCACACAATGTTTTTATTAGTTTCGCTCACTCTTGAAATCAAGCATTTTACAGCAGGTTGGAGCAGTTTGTATCTGAGCACAGGAATAAGGTAGGGAAGAATTCAAATACTCATTTTGACTGCCTCCAGAAGTTAGATCAGATGGTCAATGCAATTTGGTGCTAGGTCTTTCCCTTTAGGTTTTATCCCCACAATATTTTCATTAGTTTCGCTCACTCTCAAAATGAAGCATTTTACTGCAGGATGGAGCACCTTGTATCTGAGTACAGGAATAAGGTAGGGAAGAATTCAAATACTCATTTTGACTGGCTCCAGAAGTTAGATCAGATGGCCAATGCAATTTGGTGCTAGGTCTTTCCCTTTAGGTTTTATCCCCACAATATTTTCATTAGTTTCGCTCACTCTCAAAATGAAGCATTTTACTGCAGGATGGAGCACCTTGTATCTGAGCACAGGAATAAGGTAGGGAAGAATTCAAATACTCATTTTGACTGGCTCCAGAAGTTAGATCAGATGGCCAATGCAATTTGGTGCTAGGTCTTTCCCTTTAGGTTTTACCCCCACAATGTTTTCATTAGTTTCGCTCACTCTCAAAATCAAGCAGTTTACAGCAGGTTGGAGCAGTTTGTATCTGAGCACAGGAATAAGGTAGGGAAGAATTCAAATACTCATTTTGACTGCCTCCAGAAGTTAGATCAGATGGCCAATGCAATTTGGTGCTAGGTCTTTCCCCACAATGTTTTCATTAGTTTCGCTCATTCTCAAATCAAGCATTTTACAGCAGGTTGGAGCACCTTGTATCTGAGCACAGGAATAAGGTAGGGAAGAATTCAAATACTCATTTTGACTGCCTCCAGAAGGTAGATCAGATGGCCAATGCAATTTGGTGCTAGGTCTCTCCTTCAGGTTTTGCCCCCACAATGTTCTCATTAGTTTCGCTCACTCTCAAAAACAAGCAGTTTACTGCAGGTTGGAGCAGTTTGTATCTGAGCACAGGAATAAGGTAGGGAAGAATTCAAATACTCATTTTGACTGCCTCCAGAAGTTAGATCAGATGGCCAATGCAATTTGGTGCTAGGTCTTTCCCTTTAGGTTTTACCCCCACAATGTTTTCATTAGTTTCGCTCACTCTCGAAATCAAGCATTTTACTGCAGGTTGGAGCAGTTTGTATCTGAGCACAGGAATAAAGTAGGGAAGAATTCAAATACTCATTTTGACTGCCTCCAGAAGTTAGATCAGATGGCCAAAGCAATTTGGTGCTAGGTCTTTCCCTTTAGGTTTTACCCCCACAATGTTTTCATTAGTTTCGCTCACACTCGAAATCAAGCATTTTACTGCAGGTTGGAGCAGTTTGTATCTGAGCGCAGGAATAAGGTAGGGAAGAATTCAAATACTCATTTTGACTGCCTCCAGAAGTTAGATCAGATGGCCAATGCAATTTGGTGCTAGGTCTTTCCCTTTAGGTTTTACCCCCACAATGTTTTCATTAGTTTCGTTCACTCTCGAAATCAAGCATTTTACTGCAGGTTGGAGCACCTTGTATCTTAGCACAGGAATAAGGTAGGGAAGAATTCAAATACTCATTTTGACTGCCTCCAGAAGTTAGATCAGATGGCCAATGCAATTTGGTGCTAGGTCTTTCCCCCACAATGTTTTCATTATTTTCGCTCACTCTCAAATCAAGCATTTTACAGCAGGTTGGAGCAGTTTGTATCTGAGCACAGGAGTAAGGTAGGGAAGAATTCAAATACTCATTTTGACTGCCTCCAGAAGTTAGATCAGATGGCCAATGCAATTTGGTGCTAGGTCTTTCCCTTTAGGTTTTACCCCCACAATGTTTTCATTAGTTTCGCTCACTCTCAAAATCAAGCATTTTACTGCAGGTTAGAGCACCTTGTATCTGAGCACAGGAATAAGGTAGGGAAGAATTCAAATACTCATTTTGACTGCCTCCAGAAGTTAGATCAGATGGCCAATGCAATTTGGTGCTAGGTCTTTCCCCCACAATGTTTTCATTAGTTTCGCTCACTCTCAAAATCAAGCATTTTACTGCAGGTTGGAGCAGTTTGTATCTGAGCACAGGAATAAGGTAGGGAAGAATTCAAATACTCATTTTGACTGCCTCCAGAAGTTAGATCAGATGGCCAATGCAATTTGGTGCTAGGTCTTTCCTTTAGGTTTTACCCCACAATGTTTTCATTAGTTTCGCTCACTCTCAAAATCAAGCATTTTACTGCAGGTTGGAGCAGTTTGTATCTGAGCACAGGAATAAGGTGGGTAAGAATTCAAATACTCATTTTGACTGGCTCCAGAAGTTAGATCAGATGGCCAATGCAATTTGGTGCTAGGTCTTTCCCTTTAGGTTTTACCCCACAATGTTTTCATTAGTTTCGCTCACTCTCAAAATCAAGCATTTTACAGCAGGTTGGAGCAGTTTGTATCTGAGCACAGGAATAAGGTAGGGAAGAATTCAATACTCATTTTGACTGCCTCCAGAAGTTAGATCAGATGGCCAATGCAATTTGGTGCTAGGTCTTTCCTTTAGGTTTTACCCCCACAATGTTTTCATTAGTTTCGCTCACTCTCAAAATCAAGCATTTTCCAGCAGGTTGGAGCAGTTTGTATCTGAGCACAGGAATAAGGTAGGGAAGAATTCAAATACTCATTTTGACTGCCTCCAGAAGTTAGATCAGATGGCCAATGCAATTTGGTGCTAGGTCTTTCCCCCACAATGTTTTCATTAGTTTCGCTCTCTCTCGAAATCAAGCATTTTACAGCAGGTTGGAGCACCTTGTATCTGAGCACAGGAATAAGGTAGGGAAGAATTCAAATACTCATTTTGACTGCCTCCAGAAGGTAGATAAGATGGCCAATGCAATTTGGTGCTAGGTCTTTCCCTTTAGGTTTTACCCCAACAATGTTTTTATTAGTTTCGCTCACTCTTGAAATCAAGCATTTTACAGCAGGTTGGAACAGTTTGTATCTGAGCACAGGAATAAGGTAGGGAAGAATTCAAATACTCATTTTGACTGCCTCCAGAAGGTAGATCAGATGGCCAATGCAATTTGGTGCTAGGTCTTTCCCTTTAGGTTTTATCCCCACAATATTTTCATTAGTTTCGCTCACTCTCAAAATGAAGCATTTTACTGCAGGATGGAGCACCTTGTATCTGAGCACAGGAATAAGGTAGGGAAGAATTCAAATACTCATTTTGACTGGCTCCAGAAGTTAGATCAGATGGCCAATGCAATTTGGTGCTAGGTCTTTCCCTTTAGGTTTTATCCCCACAATATTTTCATTAGTTTCGCTCACTCTCAAAATCAAGCATTTTACTGCAGGATGGAGCACCTTGTATCTGAGCACAGGAATAAGGTAGGGAAGAATTCAAATACTCATTTTGACTGCCTCCAGAAGTTAGATCAGATGGCCAATGCAATTTGGTGCTAGGTCTTTCCCTTTAGGTTTTACCCCCACAATGTTTACATTAGTTTCGCTCACTCTCAAAATCAAGCAGTTTACAGCAGGTTGGAGCAGTTTGTATCTCAGCACAGGAATAAGGTAGGGAAGAATTCAAATACTCATTTTGACTGCCTCCAGAAGTTAGATCAGATGGCCAATGCAATTTGGTGCTAGGTCTTTCCCCCACAATGTTTTCATTAGTTTCGCTCATTCTCGAAATCAAGCATTTTACAGCAGGTTGGAGCACCTTGTATCTGAGCACAGGAATAAGGTAGGGAAGAATTCAAATACTCATTTTGACTGCCTCCAGAAGTTAGATCAGATGGCCAATGCAATTTGGTGCTAGGTCTTTCCCTTCAGGTTTTACCCCCACAATGTTCTCATTAGTTTCGCTCACTCTCGAAATCAAGCATTTTACTGCAGGTTGGAGCAGTTTGTATCTGAGCACAGGAATAAGGTAGGGAAGAATTCAAATACTCATTTTGACTGCCTCCAGAAGTTAGATCAGATGGCCAATGCAATTTGGTGCTAGGTCTTTCCCTTTAGGTTTTACCCCCCACAATGTTTTCATTAGTTTCGCTCACTCTCAAATCAAGCATTTTACTGCAGGTTGGAGCACCTTGTATCTGAGCACAGGAATAAGGTAGGGAAGAATTCAAATACTCATTTTGACTGCCTCCAGAAGTTAGATCAGATGGCCAATGCAATTTGGTGCTAGGTCTTTCCCTTTAGGTTTTACACAATGTTTTCATTAGTTTCGCTCACTCTCAAATCAAGCATTTTACTGCAGGTTGGAGCAGTTTGTATCTGAGCACAGGAATAAGGTAGGGAAGAATTCAAATACTCATTTTGACTGCCTCCAGAAGTTAGATCAGATGGCCAATGCAATTTGGTGCTAGGTCTTTCCCTTTAGGTTTTACCCCACAATGTTTTCATTAGTTTCGCTCACTCTCAAAATCAAGCATTTTACTGCAGGTTGGAGCAGTTTGTATCTGAGCACAGGAATAAGGTGGGTAAGAATTCAAATACTCATTTTGACTGGCTCCAGAAGTTAGATCAGATGGCCAATGCAATTTGGTGCTAGGTCTTTCCTTTAGGTTTTACCCCACAATGTTTTCATTAGTTTCGCTCACTCTCAAAATCAAGCATTTTACAGCAGGTTGGAGCAGTTTGTATCTGAGCACAGGAATAAGGTAGGGAAGAATTCAAATACTCATTTTGACTGCCTCCAGAAGTTAGATCAGATGGCCAATGCAATTTGGTGCTAGGTCTTTCCCTTTAGGTTTTACCCCCACAATGTTTTCATTAGTTTCGCTCACTCTCAAAATCAAGCATTTTCCAGCAGGTTGGAGCAGTTTGTATCTGAGCACAGGAATAAGGTAGGGAAGAATTCAAATACTCATTTTGACTGCCTCCAGAAGTTAGATCAGATGGCCAATGCAATTTGGTGCTAGGTCTTTCCCTTTAGGTTTTACCCCCACAATGTTTTCATTAGTTTCGCTTCACTCTCAAATCAAGCATTTTACAGCAGGTTGGAGCACCTTGTATCTGAGCACAGGAATAAGGTAGGGAAGAATTCAAATACTCATTTTGACTGCCTCCAGAAGGTAGATAAGATGGCCAATGCAATTTGGTGCTAGGTCTTTCCCTTTAGGTTTTACCCCAACAATGTTTTTATTAGTTTCGCTCACTCTCGAAATCAAGCATTTTACAGCAGGTTGGAGCAGTTTGTATCTGAGCACAGGAATAAGGTAGGGAAGAATTCAAATACTCATTTTGACTGCCTCCAGAAGTTAGATCAGATGGCCAATGCAATTTGGTGCTAGGTCTTTCCCTTTAGGTTTTATCCCCACAATGTTTTCATTAGTTTCGCTCACTCTCAAAATCAAGCATTTTACTGCAGGTTGGAGCAGTTTGTATCTGAGCACAGGAATAAGGTAGGGAAGAATTCAAATACTCATTTTGACTGCCTCCAGAAGTTAGATCAGATGGCCAATGCAATTTGGTGCTAGGTCTTTCCCTTTAGGTTTTATCCCCACAATATTTTCATTAGTTTCGCTCACTCTCAAAATCAAGCATTTTACTGCAGGTTGGAGCACCTTGTATCTGAGCACAGGAATAAGGTAGGGAAGAATTCAAATACTCATTTTGACTGCCTCCAGAAGTTAGATCAGATGGCCAATGCAATTTGGTGCTAGGTCTTTCCCTTTAGGTTTTACCCCACAATGTTTTCATTAGTTTCGCTCACTCTCAAAATCAAGCATTTACAGCAGGTTGGAGCAGTTTGTATCTGAGCACAGGAATAAGGTAGGGAAGAATTCAAATACTCATTTTGACTGCCTCCAGAAGTTAGATCAGATGGCCAATGCAATTTGGTGCTAGGTCTTTCCTCCCCACAATGTTTTCATTAGTTTCGCCATTCTCGAAATCAAGCATTTTACAGCAGGTTGGAGCACCTTGTATCTGAGCACAGGAATAAGGTAGGGAAGAATTCAAATACTCATTTTGACTGCCTCCAGAAGTTAGATCAGATGGCCAATGCAATTTGGTGCTAGGTCTTTCCCTTTAGGTTTTACCCCACAATGTTTTCATTAGTTTCGCCACTCAAAAACAAGCATTTTACTGCAGGTTGGAACACTTTCTATCTGAGCACAGGAATAAGGTAGGGAAGAATTCAAATACTCATTTTGACTGCCTCCAGAAGTTAGATCAGATGGCCAATGCAATTTGGTGCTAGGTCTTTCCCTTTAGGTTTTACCCCCCACAATGTTTTCATTAGTTTCGCTCACTCTCAAAATCAAGCATTTTACTGCAGGTTAGAGCACCTTGTATCTGAGCACAGGAATAAGGTAGGGAAGAATTCAAATACTCATTTTGACTGCCTCCAGAAGTTAGATCAGATGGCCAATGCAATTTGGTGCTAGGTCTTTCCCTTTAGGTTTTACCCCCACAATGTTTTCATTAGTTTCGCTCACTCTCGAAATCAAGCATTTTACTGCCGGTTGGAGCAGTTTGTATCTGAGCACAGGAATAAGGTAGGGAAGAATTCAAATACTCATTTTGACTGCCTCCAGAAGTTAGATCAGATGGCCAATGCAATTTGGTGCTAGGTCTTTCCTTTAGGTTTTACCCCCACAATGTTTTCATTAGTTTCGCTCACTCTCAAAATCAAGCATTTTACTGCAGGTTGGAGCAGTTTGTATCTGAGCACAGGAATAAGGTGGGTAAGAATTCAAATACTCATTTTGACTGCTCCAGAAGTTAGATCAGATGGCCAATGCAATTTGGTGCTAGGTCTTTCCTTTAGGTTTTACCCCCACAATGTTTTCATTAGTTTCGCCTCACTCAAAATCAAGCATTTTACAGCAGGTTGGAGCAGTTTGTATCTGAGCACAGGAATAAGGTAGGGAAGAATTCAATACTCATTTTGACTGCCTCCAGAAGTTAGATCAGATGGCCAATGCAATTTGGTGCTAGGTCTTTCCTTTAGGTTTTACCCCCACAATGTTTTCATTAGTTTCGCCACTCTCAAAATCAAGCATTTTACCAGCAGGTTGGAGCAGTTTGTATCTGAGCACAGGAATAAGGTAGGGAAGAATTCAAATACTCATTTTGACTGCCTCCAGAAGTTAGATCAGATGGCCAATGCAATTTGGTGCTAGGTCTTTCCCCCCTCACAATGTTTTCATTAGTTTCGCTCTCTCGAAATCAAGCATTTTACAGCAGGTTGGAGCACCTTGTATCTGAGCACAGGAATAAGGTAGGGAAGAATTCAAATACTCATTTTGACTGCCTCCAGAAGGTAGATAAGATGGCCAATGCAATTTGGTGCTAGGTCTTTCCTTTAGGTTTTACCCCAACAATGTTTTTATTAGTTTCGCCACTCTCAAATCAAGCATTTTACAGCAGGTTGGAGCAGTTTGTATCTGAGCACAGGAATAAGGTAGGGAAGAATTCAAATACTCATTTTGACTGCCTCCAGAAGGTAGATCAGATGGCCAATGCAATTTGGTGCTAGGTCTTTCCTTTAGGTTTTATCCCCACAATATTTTCATTAGTTTCGCTCACTCTCAAAATGAAGCATTTTACTGCAGGATGGAGCACCTTGTATCTGAGCACAGGAATAAGGTAGGGAAGAATTCAAATACTCATTTTGACTGCCTCCAGAAGTTAGATCAGATGGCCAATGCAATTTGGTGCTAGGTCTTTCCTTTAGGTTTTATCCCCCACAATGTTTTCATTAGTTTCGCTCACTCTCAAAATCAAGCATTTTACTGCAGGATGGAGCACCTTGTATCTGAGCACAGGAATAAGGTAGGGAAGAATTCAAATACTCATTTTGACTGCCTCCAGAAGTTAGATCAGATGGCCAATGCAATTTGGTGCTAGGTCTTTCCTTTAGGTTTTACCCCACAATGTTTACATTAGTTTCGCTCACTCTCAAAATCAAGCAGTTTACAGCAGGTTGGAGCAGTTTGTATCTGAGCACAGGAATAAGGTAGGGAAGAATTCAAATACTCATTTTGACTGCCTCCAGAAGTTAGATCAGATGGCCAATGCAATTTGGTGCTAGGTCTTTCCCCCACAATGTTTTCATTAGTTTCGCTCATTCTCAAAATCAAGCATTTTACAGCAGGTTGGAGCACCTTGTATCTGAGCACAGGAATAAGGTAGGGAAGAATTCAAATACTCATTTTGACTGCCTCCAGAAGTTAGATCAGATGGCCAATGCAATTTGGTGCTAGGTCTTTCCCTTTAGGTTTTACCCCCACAATGTTTTCATTAGTTTCGCTCACTCTCAAAATCAAGCAGTTTACTGCAGGTTGGAGCACCTTGTATCTGAGCACAGGAATAAGGTAGGGAAGAATTCAAATACTCATTTTGACTGCCTCCAGAAGTTAGATCAGATGGCCAATGCAATTTGGTGCTAGGTCTTTCCTTTAGGTTTTACCCCACAATGTTTTCATTAGTTTCGCTCACTCGAAATCAAGCATTTTACTGCAGGTTGGAGCAGTTTGTATCTGAGCACAGGAATAAGGTAGGGAAGAATTCAAATACTCATTTTGACTGCCTCCAGAAGTTAGATCAGATGGCCAATGCAATTTGGTGCTAGGTCTTTCCCTTTTGGTTTTACCCCCACAATGTTTTCATTAGTTTCGCTCACTCTCGAAATCAAGCATTTTACAGCAGGTTGGAGCACCTTGTATCTGAGCACAGGAATAAGGTAGGGAAGAATTCAAATACTCATTTTGACTGCCTCCAGAAGGTAGATCAGATGGCCAATGCAATTTGGTGCTAGGTCTTTCCCTTTAGGTTTTACCCCCACAATGTTTTCATTAGTTTCGCTCACTCTCAAAATCAAGCATTTTACTGCAGGTTGGAGCACCTTGTATCTGAGCACAGGAATAAGGTAGGGAAGAATTCAAATACTCATTTTGACTGCCTCCAGAAGGTAGATCAGATGGCCAATGCAATTTGGTGCTAGGTCTTTCCCTTTAGGTTTTACCCCCACAATGTTTTCATTAGTTTCGCCCACTCTCAAACTCAAGCATTTTACTGCAGGTTGGAGCAGTTTGTATCTGAGCACAGGAATAAGGTAGGGAAGAATTCAAATACTCATTTTGACTGCCTCCAGAAGTTAGATCAGATGGCCAATGCAATTTGGTGCTAGGTCTTTCCCTTTAGGTTTTACCCCCACAATGTTTTCATTAGTTTCGCTCACTCTCGAAATCAAGCATTGTACTGCAGGTTGGAGCAGTTTGTATCTGAGCACAGGAATAAGGTAGGGAAGAATTCAAATACTCATTTTGACTGCCTCCAGAAGTTAGATCAGATGGCCAATGCAATTTGGTGCTAGGTCTTTCCCCCCCACAATGTTTTCATTAGTTTCGCTCACTCTCAAATCAAGCATTTTACAGCAGGTTGGAGCAGTTTGTATCTGAGCACAGGAATAAGGTAGGAAGAATTCAAATACTCATTTTGACTGCCTCCAGAAGTTAGATCAGATGGCCAATGCAATTTGGTGCTAGGCCTTTCCCTTTAGGTGCTTTACCCCACAATGTTTTCATTAGTTTCGCCACTCTCAAAATCAAGCATTTTACTGCAGGTTGGAGCAGTTTGTATCTGAGCACAGGAATAAGGTAGGGAAGAATTCAAATACTCATTTTACTGCCTCCAGAAGTTAGATCAGATGGCCAATGCAATTTGGTGCTAGGTCTTTCCCTTTAGGTTTTACCCCCACAATGTTTTCATTAGTTTCGCTCACTCTCAAAATCAAGCATTTTACTGCAGGTTGGAGCAGTTTGTATCTGAGCACAGGAATAAGGTAGGTAAGAATTCAAATACTCATTTTGACTGCCTCCAGAAGTTAGATCAGATGGCCAATGCAATTTGGTGCTAGGTCTTTCCCTTTAGGTTTTACCCCCCACAATGTTTTCATTAGTTTCGCCACTCTCAAAATCAAGCATTTTACAGCAGGTTGGAGCACCTTGTATCTGAGCACAGGAATAAGGTAGTAAGAATTCAAATACTCATTTTGACTGCCTCCAGAAGGTAGATCAGATGGCCAATGCAATTTGGTGCTAGGTCTTTCCTTTAGGTTTTACCCCACAATGTTTTTCATAGTTTCGCTTCACTCTTGAAATCAAGCATTTACAGCAGGTTGGAACAGTTTGTATCTGAGCACAGGAATAAGGTAGGGAAGAATTCAAATACTCATTTTGACTGCCTGTAGTTAGATCAGATGGTCAATGCAATTTGGTGCTAGGTCTTTCCTTTAGGTTTTACCTCAATATTTTCATTAGTTTCGCCACTCTCAAAATGAAGCATTTTACTGCAGGATGGAGCACCTTGTATCTGAGTACAGGAATAAGGTAGGGAAGAATTCAAATACTCATTTTGACTGCCTCCAGAAGTTAGATCAGATGGCCAACAATTTGGTGCTAGGTCTTTCCCTAGGTTTTATCCCCACAATATTTTCATTAGTTTCGCCTCACTCTCAAAATGAAGCATTTACTGCAGGTTGGAGCACCTTGTATCTGAGCACAGAATAAGGTAGGGAAGAATTCAAATACCATTTTGACTGGCTCCAGAAGTTAGATCAGATGGCCAATGCAATTTGGTGCTAGGTCTTTCCCTTTAGGTTTTACCCCCACAATGTTTTCATTAGTTTCCCACTCAAAATCAAGCATTTTACAGCAGGTTGGAGCAGTTTGTATCTGGAGCACAGGAATAAGGTAGGGAAGAATTCAAATACTCATTTTTACTGCCTCCAGAAGTTAGATCAGATGGCCAATGCAATTTGTGTGCTAGGTCTTTCCCCACAATGTTTTCATTAGTTTCGCTCATTCTCAAATCAAGCATTTTACAGCAGGTTGGAGCACCTTGTATCTGAGCACAGGAATAAGGTAGGGAAGAATTCAAATACTCATTTTGACTACCTCCAGAAGTTAGATCAGATGGCCAATGCAATTTGGTGCTAGGTCTCTCCTTCAGGTTTTGCCTCTACAATGTTCTCATTAGTTTCGCTCACTCAAAACAAGCATTTTACTGCAGGTTGGAGCAGTTTGTATCTGAGCACAGGAATAAGGTAGGGAAGAATTCAAATACTCATTTTGACTGCCTCCAGAAGTTAGATCAGATGGCCAATGCAATTTGGTGCTAGGTCTTTCCCTTTAGGTTTTACCCCACAATGTTTTCATTAGTTTCGCCACTCTCAAAATCAAGCATTTTACTGCAGGTTGGAGCAGTTTGTATCTGAGCACAGGAATAAGGTAGGGAAGAATTCAAATACTCATTTTGACTGCCTCCAGAAGTTAGATCAGATGGCCAAAGCAATTTGGTGCTAGGTCTTTCCCTTTAGGTTTTACCCCCACAATGTTTTCATTAGTTTCGCTCACTCTCAAAATCAAGCATTTTACTGCAGGTTGGAGCAGTTTGTATCTGAGCACAGGAATAAGGTAGGGAAGAATTCAAACACTCATTTTGACTGCCTCCAGAAGTTAGATCAGATGGCCAATGCACTTTGGTGCTAGGTCTTTCCCTTTAGGTTTTACCCCCACAATGTTTTCATTAGTTTCGCTCACTCTCAAAATCAAGCATTTTACTGCAGGTTGGAGCAGTTTGTATCTGAGCACAGGAATAAGGTAGGGAAGAATTCAAATACTCATTTTGACTGCCTCCAGAAGTTAGATCAGATGGCCAATGCAATTTGGTGCTAGGTCTTTCCCCCACAATGTTTTCATTAGTTTCGCTCACTCGCAAAATCAAGCATTTTACTGCAGGTTGGAGCAGTTTGTATCTGAGCACAGGAGTAAGGTAGGGAAGAATTCAAATACTCATTTTGACTGCCTCCAGAAGTTAGATCAGATGGCCAATGCAATTTGGTGCTAGGTCTTTCCCTTTAGGTTTTACCCCCACAATGTTTTTCATTAGTTTCACACTCTTGAAATCAAGCATTTTACTGCAGGTTAGAGCACCTTGTATCTGAGCACAGGAATAAGGTAGGGAAGAATTCAAATACTCATTTTGACTGCCTCCAGAAGTTAGATCAGATGGCCAATGCAATTTGGTGCTAGGTCTTTCCCCCACAATGTTTTCATTAGTTTCGCTCACTCTCGAAATCAAGCATTTTACTGCAGGTTGGAGCAGTTTGTATCTGAGCACAGGAATAAGGTAGGGAAGAATTCAAATACTCATTTTGACTGCCTCCAGAAGTTAGATCAGATGGCCAATGCAATTTGGTGCTAGGTCTTTCCCTTTAGGTTTTACCCCCACAATGTTTTCATTAGTTTCGCTCACTCTCAAAATCAAGCATTTTACTGCAGGTTGGAGCAGTTTGTATCTGAGCACAGGAATAAGGTGGGTAAGAATTCAAATACTCATTTTGACTGGCTCCAGAAGTTA
>WWNC01000331.1:0-73824 GCA_011125475.1 Melanerpes aurifrons | reverse complement strand
CCTTACAATTCTTCCCTACCTTATTCCTCTGCTGAGATGCAGGGTGCTCCAACCCTGCAGTAAAATGCTTGATTTCGAGAGTGAGCGAAAGTAATGAAAACATTGTTGGGGTAAAACCTAAAGGGAAAGACCTAGCACCAAATTGCATTGGCCATCTGATCTAACTTCTGGAGGCAGTCAAAATGAGTATTTGAATTCTTCCCTACCTTATTCCTGTGCTGAGATACACGGTGCTCCAAACCTACAGGAAAATGCTTGATTTCGAGAGTGAGCGAAACTAATGAAAACATTGTTGGGGTAAAACCTAAAGGGAAAGACCTAGCACCAAATTGCATTGGCCATCTGATCTAACTTCTGGAGGCAGTCAAAATGATCCTTACAATTCTTCCCCATCTTGTTCCTGTGCTGAGATACAGGGTGCTACAACCCTACAGTAAAATGCTTGATTTCGAGAGTGATCGAAGCTAATGAAAACATTGTTGGGGTAAAACCTAAAGGGAAAGGCCTAGCACCAAATTGCATTGTCCATCTGATCTAACTTCTGGAGGCAGTCAAAATGATCCTTAGAATTCTTCCCTACCTTATTCCTGTGCTGAGATGCAGGGTGCTCCAACCCTACAGTAAAATGCTTGATTTTGAGAGTGATTGAAACTAATGAAAAAATTGTTGGGGTAAAACCTAAAGGGAAAGGCCTAGCACCAAATTGCATTGGCCATCTGATGTAACTTCTGGAGGCAGTCAAAATGAGTATTTGAATTCTTCCCTACCTTATTCCTGTGCTGAGATACAGGGTGTTGCAACCCTACCGTAAAATGCCTGATTTTGAGAGTGATTGAAACTAATGAAAACATTGTTGGGGTAAAACCTAAAAGGAAAGGCCTAGCACCAAATTGCATTGGCCATCTGATCTAACTTCTGGAGGCAGTCAAAATGAGTATTTGAATTCTTCCCTACGTTATTCCTGTGCTGAGATACAGTGAGCTCCAACCTGCTGTAAAATGCTTGATTTTGAGAGTGATCGAAACTAATGAAAACATTGTTGGGGTAAAACCTAAAGGGAAAAGCCTAGCACCAAATTGCATTGGCCATCTGATCTAACTTCTGGAGGCAGTCAAAATGAGTATTTGAATTCTTCCCTACCTTATTCCTGTGCTGAGATACAGGGTGCTCCAACCCTGCAGTAAAATGCTTGATTTCTACAGTGATCGAAACTAATGAAAACATTGTAGGGGTAAGAACCTAAAGGGAAAGGTCTAGCACCAAATTGCATAGGCCATCTGATCTAACTTCTGGAGGCAGTCAAAATGAGTATTTGAATTCTTCCCTACCTTACTCCTGTGCTGAGATACAGGGTGCTCCAACCCTGCAGTAAAATGCTTGATTTCGAGAGTGAGCGAAAGTAATGAAAAACATTGTTGGGGTAAAACCTAAAGGAAAGACCTAGCACCAAATTGCATTAGCCTTCTGATGTAACCTCTGGAGGCAGTCAAAATGAGTATTTGAATTCTTCCCTACCTTACTCCTGTGCTGAGATACAGGGTGCTCCAACCCTGCAGTAAAATGCTTGATTTCTGCAGTGATCAAAACTAATGAAAATATTGTTGGGGTAAAACCTAAAGGGAAAGGCCTAGCACCAAATTGCATTGGCCATCTGATCTAACTTCTGGAGGCAGTCCAAATGAGTATTTGAATTCTTCCCTACCTTACTCCTGTGCTGAGATACAGGGTGCTCCAAACTACAGTAAAATGCTTGATTACAACAGTGACCGAAACTAATGAAAACATTGTTGGGGTAAAACCTAAAGGGAAAGACCTAGCACCAAATTGCATTGGCCATCTGATCTAACTTCTGGAGGCAGTCAAAATGATCCTTAGAATTCTACCCTACCTTTTTCCTCTGCTGAGATACAGGGTGCTCCAACCCTGCAGTAAAATGCTGATTTCTGCAGTGATCAAAACTAATGAAAATATTGTTGGGGTAAAACCTAAAGGGAAAGACCTAGCACCAAATTGCATTGGCCATCTGATCTAACTTCTGGAGGCAGTCAAAATGATCCTTACAATTCTTCCCTATCTTATTCCTGTGCTGAGATACAGGGTGCTCCAACCCTGCAGTAAACTGCTTGATTTCGAGAGTGAGCGAAACTAATGAAAACATTGTTGGGGTAAAACCTAAAGGGAAAGACCTAGCACCAAATTGCATTGGCCATCTGATCTAACTTCTGGAGGCAGTCCAAATGAGTATTTGAATTCTTCCCTATCTTATTCCTGTGCTGAGATACAGGGTGCTACAACCCTGCAGTAAACTGCTTGATTTCGAGAGTGAGCGAAACTAATGAAAACATTGTTGGGGTAAAACCTAAAGGGAAAGGCCTAGCACCAAATTGCATTGGCCATCTGATCTAACTTCTGGAGGCAGTCAAAATGATCCTTACAATTCTTCCCTATCTTATTCCTGTGCTGAGATACAGGGTGCTCCAACCCTGCAGTAAACTGCTTGATTTCGAGAGTGAGCGAAACTAATGAAAACATTGTTGGGGTAAAACCTAAAGGGAAAGACCTAGCACCAAATTGCATTGGCCATCTGATCTAACTTCTGGAGGCAGTCAAAATGATCCTTACAATTCTTCCCTACCTTATTCCTGTGCTGAGATACAGGGTGCTCCAACCCTACAGTAAAATGCTTGATTTTGAGAGTGATTGAAACTAATGAAAACATTGTTGGGGTAAAACCTAAAGGGAAAGACCTAGCACCAAATTGCATTGGCCATCTGATCTAACTTCTGGAGGCAGTCAAAATGAGTATTTGAATTCTTCCCTACCTTATTCCTGTGCTGAGATACAGGGTGCTCCAACCCTGCAGTAAAATGCTTGATTTTGACAGTGATCGAAACTAATGAAAACATTGTTGGGGTAAAACCTAAAGGGAAAGGTCTAGCACCAAATTGCATTGGCCATCTGATCTAACTTCTGGAGGCAGTCAAAATGAGTATTTGAATTCTTCCCTACCTTATTCCTGTGCTGAGATACAGGGTGCTCCAACCCAGCACTAAAATGCTTGATTTTGAGAGTGATTGAAACTAATGAAAACATTGTTGGGGTAAAACCTAAAGGGAAAGGCCTAGCACCAAATTGCATTGGCCATCTGATCTAACTTCTGGAGGCAGTCAAAATGATCTTTAGAATTCTTCCCTACCTTTTCCTGTGCTGAGATACAGGGTGCTCCAACCTGCAGTAAAATGCTTGATTTCTGCAGTGATCAAAACTAATGAAAATATTGTTGGGGTAAAACCTAAAGGGAAAGGCCTAGCACCAAATTGCATTGGCCATCTGATCTAACTTCTGGAGGCAGTCAAAATGAGCCTTTGAATTCTTCCCTACCTTATTCCTCTGCTGAGATGCAGGGTGCTCCAACCCTGCAGTAAAATGCTTGATTTCTACAGTGATCGAAACTAATGAAAACATTGTTGGGGTAAAACCTAAAGGGAAAGACCTAGCACCAAATTGCATTGGCCATCTGATCTAACTTCTGGAGGCAGTCAAAATGATCCTTAGAATTCTTCCCTACCTTATTCCTCTGCTGAGATACAGGGTGCTCCAACCTTGCAGTAAAATGCTTGATTTTGAGAGTGATTGAAACTAATGAAAACATTGTTGGGGTAAAACCTAAAGGGAAAGACCTAGCACCAAATTGCATTGGCCATCTGATCTAACTTCTGGAGGCAGTCAAAATGAGTATTTGAATTCTTCCCTACCTTATTCCTGTGCTGAGATACAGGGTGTTGCAACCCTACCGTAAAATGCCTGATTTTGAGAGTGATTGAAACTAATGAAAACATTGTTGGGGTAAAACCTAAAGGGAAAAGCCTAGCACCAAATTGCATTGGCCATCTGATCTATCTTCTGGAGGCAGTCAAAATGAGTATTTGAATTCTTCCCTACCTTATTCCTGTGCTGAGATACAGGGTGCTCCAACCCTGCAGTAAAATGCTTGATTTCTACAGTGATCGAAACTAATGAAAAAATTGTTGGGGTAAAACCTAAAGGGAAAGACCTAGCACCAAATTGCATTGGCCATCTGATCTAACTTCTGGAGGCAGTCAAAATGAGTATTTGAATTCTTCCCTACCTTACTCCTGTGCTGAGATACAGGGTGCTCCAACCCTGCTGTAAAATGCTTGATTGCAAGAGTGAGCGAAAGTAATGAAAACATTGTTGGGGTAAAACCTAAAGGGAAAGACCTAGCACCAAATTGCATTGGCCATCTGATCTAACTTCTGGAGGCAGTCAAAATGATCTTTAGAATTCTTCCCTACCTTTTTCCTGTGCTGAGATACAGGGTGCTCCAACCCTGCAGTAAAATGCTTGATTTCTGCAGTGATCAAAACTAATGAAAATATTGTTGGGGTAAAACCTAAAGGGAAAGGCCTAGCACCAAATTGCATTGGCCATCTGATCTAACTTCTGGAGGCAGTCAAAATGAGCCTTACAATTCTTCCCTACCTTATTCCTCTGCTGAGATGCAGGGTGCTCCAACCCTGCAGTAAAATGCTTGATTTCTACAGTGAGCGAAAGTAATGAAAACATTGTTGGGGTAAAACCTAAAGGGAAAGACCTAGCACCAAATTGCATTGGCCATCTGATCTAACTTCTGGAGGCAGTCAAAATGAGTATTTGAATTCTTCCCTACCTTATTCCTGTGCTGAGATACAGGGTGCTCCAACCCTACAGTAAAATGCTTGATTTCGAGAGTGAGCGAAACTAATGAAAAATTGTTGGGGTAAAACCTAAAGGGAAAGACCTAGCACCAAATTGCATTGGCCATCTGATCTAACTTCTGGAGGCAGTCAAAATGATCCTTGAATTCTTCCCTACCTTATTCCTGTGCTGAGATACAGGGTGCTCCAACCCTACAGTAAAATGCTTGATTTTGAGAGTGATTGAAACTAATGAAAACATTGTTGGGGTAAAACCTAAAGGGAAAGACCTAGCACCAAATTGCATTGGCCATCTGATCTAACTTCTGGAGGCAGTCAAAATGAGTATTTGAATTCTTCCCTACCTTATTCCTGTGCTGAGATACAGGGTGTTGCAACCCTACCGTAAAATGCCTGATTTTGAGAGTGATTGAAACTAATGAAAACATTGTTGGGGTAAAACCTAAAGGGAAAAGCCTAGCACCAAATTGCATTGGCCATCTGATCTAACTTCTGGAGGCAGTCAAAATGAGTATTTGAATTCTTCCCTACCTTATTCCTGTGCTGAGATACAGGGTGCTCCAACCCTGCAGTAAAATGCTTGATTTCTACAGTGATCGAAACTAATGAAAACATTGTTGGGGTAAAACCTAAAGGAAAGACCTAGCACCAAATTGCATTGGCCATCTGATCTAACTTCTGGAGGCAGTCAAAATGAGTATTTGAATTCTTCCCTACCTTACTCCTGTGCTGAGATACAGGGTGCTCCAACCCTGCTGTAAAATGCTTGATTGCAAGAGTGAGCGAAAGTAATGAAAACATTGTTGGGGTAAAACCTAAAGGGAAAGACCTAGCACCAAATTGCATTGGCCATCTGATCTAACTTCTGGAGGCAGTCAAAATGATCTTTAGAATTCTTCCCTACCTTTTTCCTCTGCTGAGATACAGGGTGCTCCAACCCTGCAGTAAAATGCTTGATTTCTGCAGTGAGCAAAACTAATGAAAATATTGTTGGGGTAAAACCTAAAGGGAAAGGCCTAGCACCAAATTGCATTGGCCATCTGATCTAACTTCTGGAGGCAGTCAAAATGATCCTTACAATTCTTCCCTATCTTATTCCTGTGCTGAGATAGAGGGTGCTACAACCCTGCAGTAAACTGCTTGATTAGGAGAGTGAGCGAAACTAATGAAAACATTGTTGGGGTAAAACCTAAAGGGAAAGACCTAGCACCAAATTGCATTGTCCATCTGATCTAACTTCTGGAGGCAGTCAAAATGAGCCTTACAATTCTTCCCTACCTTATTCCTGTGCTGAGATACAGGGTGCTCCAACCCTACAGTAAAATGCTTGATTTTGAGAGTGATTGAAACTAATGAAAACATTGTTGGGGTAAAACCTAAAGGGAAAGACCTAGCACCAAATTGCATTGTCCATCTGATCTAACTTCTGGAGGCAGTCCAAATGAGTATTTGAATTCTTCCCTACCTTATTCCTGTGCTGAGATACAGGGTGCTCCAACCTACAGTAAAATCCTTGATTACAACAGTGACCGAAACTAATGAAAACATTGTTGGGGTAAAACCTAAAGGGAAAGACCTAGCACCAAATTGCATTGGCCATCTGATCTAACTTCTGGAGGCAGTCAAAATGAGTATTTGCATTCTTCCCTACCTTATTCCTGTGCTGAGATACAGGGTGCTCTAACCCTGCAGTAAAATGCTTGATTTCTACAGTGATCGAAACTAATGAAAACATTGTAGGGGTAAGAACCTAAAGGGAAAGGTCTAGCACCAAATTGCATTGGCCATCTGATCTAACTTCTGGAGGCAGTCAAAATGAGTATTTGAATTCTTCCCTACCTTATTCCTGTGTTGAGATACTGGGTGCTCCAACCTTGCAGTAAAATGCTTAATTTCGAGAGTGATGCAAAGCAATGAAAACATTGTTGGGGTAAAACCTAAAGGGAAAGACCTAGCACCAAATTGCATTGGCCATCTGATGTAACTTCTAGAGGCAGTCAAAATGAGTATTTGAATTCTTCCCTACCTTATTCCTCTGCTGAGATACAGGGTGCTCCAACCCTGCAGTAAAATGCTTGATTTCTACAGTGATCAAAACTAATGAAAACATTGTTGGGGTAAAACCTAAAGGGAAAGACCTAGCACCAAATTGCATTGGCCATCTGATCTAACTTCTGGAGGCAGTCAAAATGATCTTTGAATTCTTCCCTACCTTTTTCCTCTGCTGAGATACAGGGTGCTCCAACCCTGCAGTAAAATGCTTGATTTCTGCAGTGATCAAAACTAATGAAAACATTGTTGGGGTAAAACCTAAAGGGAAAGGCCTAGCACCAAATTGCATTGGCCATCTGATCTAACTTCTGGAGGCAGTCAAAATGAGCCTTACAATTCTTCCCTACCTTATTCCTCTGCTGAGATGCAGGGTGCTCCAACCCTGCAGTAAAATGCTTGATTTCTACAGTGATCAAAACTAATGAAAACATTGTTGGGGTAAAACCTAAAGGGAAAGACCTAGCACCAAATTGCATTGGCCATCTGATCTAACTTCTGGAGGCAGTCAAAATGAGTATTTGAATTCTTCCCTACCTTATTCCTGTGCTGAGATACAGGGTGCTCTAACCCTGCAGTAAAATGCTTGATTTCTACAGTGATCGAAACTAATGAAAACATTGTTGGGGTAAAACCTAAAGGGAAAGACCTAGCACCAAATTGCATTGGCCATCTGATCTAACTTCTGGAGGCAGTCAAAATGAGTATTTGAATTCTTCCCTACCTTATTCCTGTGCTCAGATACAAGGTGCTCCAACCAGCACTAAAATGCTTGATTTCGAGAGTGAGCGAAACTAATGAAAACATTGTGGGGGTAAAACCTAAAGGGAAAGACCTAGCACCAAATTGCATTGGCCATCTGATCTAACTTCTGGAGGCAGTCAAAATGATCTTTAGAATTCTTCCCTACCTTTTTCCTGTGCTGAGATACAGGGTGCTCCAACCCTGCAGTAAAATGCTTGATTTCTGCAGTGATCAAAACTAATGAAAATATTGTTGGGGTAAAACCTAAAGGGAAAGGCCTAGCACCAAATTGCATTGGCCATCTGATCTAACTTCTGGAGGCAGTCAAAATGAGCCTTACAATTCTTCCCTACCTTATTCCTGTGCTGAGATGCAGGGTGCTCCAACCCTGCAGTAAAATGCTTGATTTCTACAGTGATTGAAACTAATGAAAACATTGTTGGGGTAAAACCTAAAGGGAAAGACCTAGCACCAAATTGCATTGGCCATCTGATCTAACTTCTGGAGGCAGTCAAAATGATCCTTAGAATTCTTCCCTACCTTATTCCTCTGCTGAGATACAGGGTGCTCCAACCTTGCAGTAAAATGCTTGATTTTGAGAGTGATTGAAACTAATGAAAACATTGTTGGGGTAAAACCTAAAGGGAAAGACCTAGCACCAAATTGCATTGGCCATCTGATCTAACTTCTGGAGGCAGTCAAAATGAGTATTTGAATTCTTCCCTACCTTATTCCTGTGCTGAGATACAGGGTGCTGCAACCCTACACTAAAATGCCTGATTTTGAGAGTGATTGAAACTAATGAAAACATTGTTGGGGTAAAACCTAAAGGGAAAAGCCTAGCACCAAATTGCATTGGCCATCTGATCTATCTTCTGGAGGCAGTCAAAATGAGTATTTGAATTCTTCCCTACCTTATTCCTGTGCTGAGATACAGGGTGCTCCAACCCTGCAGTAAAATGCTTGATTTCTACAGTGATCGAAACTAATGAAAAAATTGTTGGGGTAAAACCTAAAGGGAAAGACCTAGCACCAAATTGCATTGGCCATCTGATCTAACTTCTGGAGGCAGTCAAAATGAGTATTTGAATTCTTCCCTACCTTACTCCTGTGCTGAGATACAGGGTGCTCCAACCCTGCTGTAAAATGCTTGATTGCAAGAGTGAGCGAAAGTAATGAAAACATTGTTGGGGTAAAACCTAAAGGGAAAGACCTAGCACCAAATTGCATTGGCCATCTGATCTAACTTCTGGAGGCAGTCAAAATGATCTTTAGAATTCTTCCCTACCTTTTTCCTGTGCTGAGATACAGGGTGCTCCAACCCTGCAGTAAAATGCTTGATTTCTGAGAGTGATTGAAACTAATGAAAATATTGTTGGGGTAAAACCTAAAGGGAAAGACCTAGCACCAAATTGCATTGGCCATCTGATCTAACTTCTGGAGGCAGTCAAAATGAGCCTTACAATTCTTCCCTACCTTATTCCTCTGCTGAGATACAGGGTGCTCCAACCCTGCAGTAAAATGCCTGATTTTGACAGTGATTGAAACTAATGAAAACATTGTTGGGGTAAAACCTAAAGGGAAAGACCTAGCACCAAATTGCATTGGCCATCTGATCTAACTTCTGGAGGCAGTCAAAATGAGTATTTGAATTCTTCCCTACCTTATTCCTGTGCTGAGATACAGGGTGCTCCAACCCTACAGTAAAATGCTTGATTTCGAGAGTGAGCGAAACTAATGAAAAAATTGTTGGGGTAAAACCTAAAGGGAAAGACCTAGCACCAAATTGCATTGGCCATCTGATCTAACTTCTGGAGGCAGTCAAAATGATCCTTAGAATTCTTCCCTACCTTATTCCTGTGCTGAGATACAGGGTGCTCCAACCCTCAGTAAAATGCTTGATTTTGAGAGTGATTGAAACTAATGAAAACATTGTTGGGGTAAAACCTAAAGGGAAAGACCTAGCACCAAATTGCATTGGCCATCTGATCTAACTTCTGGAGGCAGTCAAAATGAGTATTTGAATTCTTCCCTACCTTATTCCTGTGCTGAGATACAGGGTGTTGCAACCCTGCAGTAAAATGCCTGATTTTGAGAGTGATTGAAACTAATGAAAACATTGTTGGGGTAAAACCTAAAGGGAAAAGCCTAGCACCAAATTGCATTGGCCATCTGATCTAACTTCTGGAGGCAGTCAAAATGAGTATTTGAATTCTTCCCTACCTTATTCCTGTGCTGAGATACAGGGTGCTCCAACCCTGCAGTAAAATGCTTGATTTCTACAGTGATCGAAACTAATGAAAAAATTGTTGGGGTAAAACCTAAAGGGAAAGACCTAGCACCAAATTGCATTGGCCATCTGATCTAACTTCTGGAGGCAGTCAAAATGAGTATTTGAATTCTTCCCTACCTTACTCCTGTGCTGAGATACAGGGTGCTCCAACCCTGCTGTAAAATGCTTGATTGCAGAGTGAGCGAAACTAATGAAAACATTGTTGGGGTAAAACCTAAAGGGAAAGACCTAGCACCAAATTGCATTGGCCATCTGATCTAACTTCTGGAGGCAGTCAAAATGATCTTTAGAATTCTTCCCTACCTTTTTCCTCTGCTGAGATACAGGGTGCTCCAACCCTGCAGTAAAATGCTTGATTTCTGCAGTGAGCAAAACTAATGAAAATATTGTTGGGGTAAAACCTAAAGGGAAAGACCTAGCACCAAATTGCATTGGCCATCTGATCTAACTTCTGGAGGCAGTCAAAATGATCCTTGAATTCTTCCTATCTTATTCCTGTGCTGAGATACAGGGTGCTACAACCCTGCAGTAAAATGCCTGATTTTGAGAGTGATTGAAACTAATGAAAACATTGTTGGGGTAAAACCTAAAGGGAAAGACCTAGCACCAAATTGCATTGTCCATCTGATCTAACTTCTGGAGGCAGTCAAAATGAGCCTTTTGAATTCTTCCCTACCTTATTCCTGTGCTGAGATACAGGGTGCTCCAACCCTACAGTAAAATGCTTGATTTTGAGAGTGATTGAAACTAATGAAAACATTGTTGGGGTAAAACCTAAAGGGAAAGACCTAGCACCAAATTGCATTGTCCATCTGATCTAACTTCTGGAGGCAGTCCAAATGAGTATTTGAATTCTTCCCTACCTTATTCCTGTGCTGCGATACAGGGTGCTCTAAACCTACAGTAAAATCCTTGATTACAACAGTGACCGAAACTAATGAAAACATTGTTGGGGTAAAACCTAAAGGGAAAGACCTAGCACCAAATTGCATTGGCCATCTGATCTAACTTCTGGAGGCAGTCAAAATGAGTATTTGCATTCTTCCCTACCTTATTCCTGTGCTGAGATACAGGGTGCTCTAACCCTGCAGTAAAATGCTTGATTTCTACAGTGATCGAAACTAATGAAAACATTGTAGGGGTAAGAACCTAAAGGGAAAGGTCTAGCACCAAATTGCATTGGCCATCTGATCTAACTTCTGGAGGCAGTCAAAATGAGTATTTGAATTCTTCCCTACCTTATTCCTGTGTTGAGATACTGGGTGCTCCAACCCTGCAGTAAAATGCTTGATTTCGAGAGTGAGCGAAAGCAATGAAAACATTGTTGGGGTAAAACCTAAAGGGAAAGACCTAGCACCAAATTGCATTGGCCATCTGATGTAACTTCTAGAGGCAGTCAAAATGAGTATTTGAATTCTTCCCTACCTTATTCCTCTGCTGAGATACAGGGTGCTCCAACCCTGCAGTAAAATGCTTGATATCTACAGTGAGCGAAACTAATGAAAAATTTGTTGGGGTAAAACCTAAAGGGAAAG
Organism: Melanerpes aurifrons; assembly: GCA_011125475.1. NCBI lineage: Eukaryota > Metazoa > Chordata > Aves > Piciformes > Picidae > Melanerpes > Melanerpes aurifrons. The sequence continues at coordinate 62,485 of WWNC01000331.1, read as the reverse complement.
ACCTAGCACCAAATTGCATTGGCCATCTGATCTAACATCTGGAGGCAGTCAAAATGATCTTTAGAATTCTTCCGTACCTTTTTCCTCTGCTGAGATACAGGGTGCTCCAACCCTGCAGTAAAATGCTTGATTTCTGCAGTGATCAAAACTATTGAAAACATTGTTGGGGTAAAACCTAAAGGGAAAGGCCTAGCACCAAATTGCATTGGCCATCTGATCTAACTTCTGGAGGCAGTCAAAATGAGCCTTACAATTCTTCCCTACCTTATTCCTCTGCTGAGATGCAGGGTGCTCCAACCCTGCAGTAAAATGCTTGATTTCTACAGTGAGCGAAAGTAATGAAAACATTGTTGGGGTAAAACCTAAAGGGAAAGACCTAGCACCAAATTGCATTGGCCATCTGATCTAACTTCTGGAGGCAGTCAAAATGAGTATTTGAATTCTTCCCTACCTTATTCCTGTGCTGAGATACAGGGTGCTCCAACCCTGCAGTAAAATGCTTGATTTTGAGAGTGATTGAAACTAATGAAAACATTGTTGGGGTAAAACCTAAAGGGAAAGACCTAGCACCAAATTGCATTGGCCATCTGATCTAACTTCTGGAGGCAGTCCAAATGAGTATTTGAATTCTTCCCTACCTTATTCCTGTGCTGAGATACAGGGTGCTCCAACCCTGCAGTAAAATGCTTGATTTCTACAGTGATCGAAACTAATGAAAACATTGTAGGGGTAAGAACCTAAAGGGAAAGGCCTAGCACCAAATTGCATAGGCCATCTGATCTAACTTCTGGAGGCAGTCAAAATGAGTATTTGAATTCTTCCCTACCTTACTCCTGTGCTGAGATGCAGGGTGCTCCAACCCTGCAGTAAAATGCTTGATTTCTACAGTGAGCGAAAGTAATGAAAACATTGTTGGGGTAAAACCTAAAGGGAAAGACCTAGCACCAAATTGCATTGGCCATCTGATCTAACTTCTGGAGGCAGTCAAAATGAGTATTTGAATTCTTCCCTACCTTATTCCTGTGCTGAGATACAGGGTGATCCAACCCTACAGTAAAATGCTTGATTTTGAGAGTGATCGAAACTAATGAAAACATTGTTGGGGTAAAACCTAAAGGGAAAGACCTAGCACCAAATTGCATTGGCCATCTGATCTAACTTCTGGAGGCAGTCAAAATGAGTATTTGAATTCTTCCCTACCTTATTCCTGTGCTGAGATACAGGGTGTTGCAACCCTGCAGTAAAATGCCTGATTTTGAGAGTGATTGAAACTAATGAAAACATTGTTGGGGTAAAACCTAAAGGAAAGGCCTAGCACCAAATTGCATTGGCCATCTGATCTACCTTCTGGAGGCAGTCAAAATGATCCATACAATTCTTCCCTACCTTATTCCTGTGCTGAGATACAGGGTGCTCCAACCCTGCAGTAAAATGCTTGATTTCTACAGTGATCGAAACTAATGAAAACATTGTAGGGGTAAGAACCTAAAGGGAAAGGCCTAGCACCAAATTGCATAGGCCATCTGATCTAACTTCTGGAGGCAGTCAAAATGAGTATTTGAATTCTTCCCTACCTTACTCCTGTGCTGAGATGCAGGGTGCTCCAACCCTGCAGTAAAATGCTTGATTGCGAGAGTGACCGAAACTAATGAAAACATTGTTGGGGTAAAACCTAAAGGGAAAGACCTAGCACCAAATTGCATTGGCCATCTGATCTAACTTCTGGAGGCAGTCAAAATGAGTATTTGAATTCTTCCCTACCTTACTCCTGTGCTGAGATACAGGGTACTCCAACCCTACAGTAAAATGCTTGATTTCGAGAGTGAGCGAAACTAATGAAAACATTGTTGGGGTAAAACCTAAAGGGAAAGACCTAGCACCAAATTGCATTGGCCATCTGATCTAACTTCTGGAGGCAGTCAAAATGAGTATTTGAATTCTTCCCTACCTTTTTCCTCTGCTGAGATACAGGGTGCTCCAACCCTGCAGTAAAATGCTTGATTTTTGCAGTGATCAAAACTAATGAGAATATTGTTGGGGTAAAACCTAAAGGGAAAGGCCTAGCACCAAATTGCATTGGCCATCTGATCTAACTTCTGGAGGCAGTCAAAATGAGTATTTGAATTCTTCTCTACCTTATTCCTGTGCTGAGATACAGGGTGCTCCAACCCTGCAGTAAAATGCTTGATTTCGAGAGTGAGCGAAACTAATGAAAACATTGTTGGGGTAAAACCTAAAGGGAAAGACCTAGCACCAAATTGCATTGGCCATCTGATCAAACTTCTGGAGGCAGTCAAAATGAGCCTTACAATTCTTCCCTATCTTATTCCTGTGCTGAGATACAGGGTGCTACAACCCTGCAGTAAAATGCTTGATTGCTACAGTGAGCGAAAGTAATGAAAACATTGTTGGGGTAAAACCTAAAGGGAAAGACCTAGCACCAAATTGCATTGGCCATCTGATCTAACTTCTGGAGGCAGTCAAAATGAGCCTTACAATTCTTCCCTACCTTATTCCTGTGCTGAGATACAGGGTGCTCCAACCCTACAGTAAAATGCTTGATTTTGAGAGTGATTGAAACTAATTAAAACATTGTTGGGGTAAAACCTAAAGGGAAAGACCTAGCACCAAATTGCATTGTCCATCTGATCTAACTTCTGGAGGCAGTCAAAATGAGTTTTTGAATTCTTCCCTACCTTATTCCTGTGCTGAGATACAGGGTGCTCCAACCCTACCGTAAAATGCCTGATTTTGAGAGTGATTGAAACTAATGAAAACATTGTTGGGGTAAAACCTAAAAGGAAAGGCCTAGCACCAAATTGCATTGGCCATCTGATCTAACTTCTGGAGGCAGTCAAAATGAGTATTTGAATTCTTCCCTACGTTATTCCTGTGCTGAGATACAGTGTGCTCCAACCTGCTGTAAAATGCTTGATTTTGAGAGTGATCGAAACTAATGAAAACATTGTTGGGGTAAAACCTAAAGGGAAAAGCCTAGCACCAAATTGCATTGGCCATCTGATCTAACTTCTGGAGGCAGTCAAAATGAGTATTTGAATTCTTCCCTACCTTATTCCTGTGCTGAGATACTGGGTGCTCCAACCCTGCAGTAAAATGCTTGATTTCTACAGTGATCGAAACTAATGAAAACATTGTAGGGGTAAGAACCTAAAGGGAAAGGTCTAGCACCAAATTGCATAGGCCATCTGATCTAACTTCTGGAGGCAGTCAAAATGAGTATTTGAATTCTTCCCTACCTTATTCCTGTGCTGAGATACAGGGTGCTCCAACCCTACCGTAAAATGCCTGATTTTGAGAGTGATTGAAACTAATGAAAACATTGTTGGGGTAAAACCTAAAAGGAAAGGCCTAGCACCAAATTGCATTGGCCATCTGATCTAACTTCTGGAGGCAGTCAAAATGAGTATTTGAATTCTTCCCTACGTTATTCCTGTGCTGAGATACAGTGTGCTCCAACCTGCTGTAAAATGCTTGATTTTGAGAGTGATCGAAACTAATGAAAACATTGTTGGGGTAAAACCTAAAGGTAAAAGCCTAGCACCAAATTGCATTGGCCATCTGATCTAACTTCTGGAGGCAGTCAAAATGATCCTTACAATTCTTCCCTACCTTTTTCCTCTGCTGAGATACAGGGTGCTCCAACCCTGCAGTAAAATGCTTGATTTCGAGAGTGAGCGAAACTAATGAAAACATTGTTGGGGTAAAACCTAAAGGGAAAGACCTAGCACCAAATTGCATTGGCCATCTGATCTAACTTCTGGAGGCAGTCCAAACGAGTATTTGAATTCTTCCGTACCTTATTCCTGTGCTGCGATACAGGGTGCTCCAATCCTACAGTAAAATGCTTGATTTAAAGAGTGAGCGAAAGTAATGAAAACATTGTTGGGGTAAAACCTAAAGGGAAAGACCTAGCACCAAATTGCATTGTCCATCTGATCTAACTTCTGGAGGCAGTCAAAATGATCCTTACAATTCTTCCCTACCTTATTCCTGTGCTGAGATACAGGGTGCTACAACCCTACAGTAAAATTCTTGATTTTGAGAGTGATTGAAACTAAAGAAAACATTGTTGGGGTAAAACCTAAAGGGAAAGACCTAGCACCAAATTGCATTGGCCATCTGATCTAAATTCTGGAGGCAGTCAAAATGAGTATTTGAATTCTTCCCTACCTTATTCCTGTGCTGAGATACAGGGTGCTCCAACCCTGCTGTAAAATGCCTGATTTTGAAGAGTGATTGAAACTAATGAAAACATTGTTGGGGTAAAACCTAAAAGGAAAGGCCTAGCACCAAATTGCATTGGCCATCTGATCTAACTTCTGGAGGCAGTCAAAATGATCTTTAGAATTCTTCCCTACCTTTTTCCTCTGCTGAGATACAGGGTGCTCCAACCCTGCAGTAAAATGCTTGATTTCTACAGTGATCGAAACTAATGAAAACATTGTAGGGGTAAGAACCTAAAGGGAAAAGTCTAGCACCAAATTGCATTGGCCATCTGATCTAACTTCTGGAGGCAGTCAAAATGAGTATTTGAATTCTTCCCTACCTTATTCCTCTGCTGAGATACAGGGTGCTCCAATCCTACAGTAAAATGCTTGATTTTGAGAGTGATTGAAACTTATGAAAACATTGTTGGGGTAAAACCTAAAGGGAAAGACCTAGCACCAAATTGCATTGGCCATCTGATCTAACTTCTGGAGGCAGTCAAAATGAGTATTTGAATTCTTCCCTACCTTATTCCTGTGCTGAGATACAGGGTGCTCCAACCCTTCAGTAAAATGCTTGATTTCGAGAGTGAGCGAAACTAATGAAAAAATTGTTGGGGTAAAACCTAAAGGGAAAGACCTAGCACCAAATTGCATTGGCCATCTGATCTAACTTCTGGAGGCAGTCAAAATGATCTTTAGAATTCTTCCCTACCTTTTTCCTCTGCTGAGATACAGGGTGCTCCAACCCTGCAGCAAAATGCTTGATTTCGAGAGTGAGCGAAACTAATGAAAACATGGTTGGGGTAAAACCTAAAGGGAAAGACCTAGCACCAAATTGCATTGGCCATCTGATCTAACTTCTGGAGGCAGTCCAAATGAGTATTTGAATTCTTCCCTACCTTATTCCTGTGCTGAGATACAGGGTGCTCCAACCCTACCGTAAAATGCCTGATTTTGAGAGTGATTGAAACTAATGAAAACATTGTTGGGGTAAAACCTAAAAGGAAAGGCCTAGCACCAAATTGCATTGGCCATCTGATCTAACTTCTGGAGGCAGTCAAAATGAGTATTTGAATTCTTCCCTACGTTATTCCTGTTCTGAGATACAGTGTGCTCCAACCTGCTGTAAAATGCTTGATTTTGAGAGTGATCGAAACTAATGAAAACATTGTAGGGGTAAGAACCTAAAGGGAAAGGTCCAGCACCAAATTGCATAGGCCATCTGATCTAACTTCTGGAGGCAGTCAAAATGAGTATTTGAATTCTTCCCTACCTTATTCCTGTGCTGAGACACAGGGTGCTCCAACCCTGCAGTAAAATGCTTGATTTTGAGAGTGATTGAAACTTATGAAGATATTGTTGGGGTAAAACCTAAAGGGAAAGACCTAGCACCAAATTGCATTGGCCATCTGATCTAACTTCTGGAGGCAGTCAAAATGAGTATTTGAATTCTTCCCTACCTTATTCCTGTGCTGCGATACAGGGTGCTCCAAACCTACAGTAAAATGCTTGATTTAAAGAGTGAGCGACAGTAATGAAAACATTGTTGGGGTAAAACCTAAAGGGAAAGACCTAGCACCAAATTGCATTGTCCATCTGATCTAACTTCTGGAGGCAGTCAAAATGATCCTTACAATTCTTCCCTACATATTCCTGTGCTGAGATACAGGGTGCTCCAACCCTACAGTAAAATGCTTGATTTTGAGAGTGATTGAAACTAATGAAAATATTGTTGGGGTAAAACCTAAAGGGAAAGACCTAGCACCAAATTGCATTGGCCATGTGATCTAAATTCTGGAGGCAGTCAAAATGAGTATTTGAATTCTTCCCTACCTTATTCCTGTGCTGAGATACAGGGTGTTGCAGCCCTACCGTAAAATGCCTGATTTTGAGAGTGATTGAAACTAATGAAAATATTGTTGGGGTAAAACCTAAAAGGAAAGGCCTAGCACCAAATTGCATTGGCCATCTGATCTAACTTCTGGAGGCAGTCAAAATGAGTATTTGAATTCTTCCCTACGTTATTCTTGTGCTGAGATACAGTGTGCTCCAACCTGCAGTAAAATGCTTGATTTTGAGAGTGATCGAAACTAATGAAAACATTGTTGGGGTAAAACCTAAAGGTAAAAGCCTAGCGCCAAATTGCATTGGCCATCTGATCTAACTTCTGGAGGCAGTCAAAATGAGTATTTGAATTCTTCCCCACCTTATTCCTGTGCTGAGATACAGGGTGCTCCAACCCTGCAGTAAAATGCTTGATTTCAAGAGTGATCGAAACTAATGAAAACATTGTAGGGGTAAGAACCTAAAGGGAAAGACCTAGCACCAAATTGCATAGGCCATCTGATCTAACTTCTGGAGGCAGTCAAAATGAGTATTTGAATTCTTCCCTACCTTACTCCTGTGCTGAGATGCAGGGTGCTCCAACCCTGCAGTAAAATGCTTGATTGCGAGAGTGACCGAAACTAATGAAAACATTGTTGGGGTAAAACCTAAAGGGAAAGACCTAGCACCAAATTGCATTGGCCATCTGATCTAACTTCTGGAGGCAGTCAAAATGAGTATTTGAATTCTTCCCTACCTTACTCCTGTGCTGAGATACAGGGTACTCCAACCCTACAGTAAAATGCTTGATTTCGAGAGTGAGCGAAACTAATGAAAACATTGTTGGGGTAAAACCTAAAGGGAAAGACCTAGCACCAAATTGCATTGGCCATCTGATCTAACTTCTGGAGGCAGTCAAAATGAGTATTTGAATTCTTCCCTACCTTTTTCCTCTGCTGAGATACAGGGTGCTCCAACCCTGCAGTAAAATGCTTGATTTTTGCAGTGATCAAAACTAATGAAAATATTGTTGGGGTAAAACCTAAAGGGAAAGGCCTAGCACCAAATTGCATTGGCCATCTGATCTAACTTCTGGAGGCAGTCAAAATGAGTATTTGAATTCTTCTCTACCTTATTCCTGTGCTGAGATACAGGGTGCTCCAACCCTGCAGTAAAATGCTTGATTTCGAGAGTGAGCGAAACTAATGAAAACATTGTTGGGGTAAAACCTAAAGGGAAAGACCTAGCACCAAATTGCATTGGCCATCTGATCAAACTTCTGGAGGCAGTCAAAATGATCCTTACAATTCTTCCCTATCTTATTCCTGTGCTGAGATACAGGGTGCTACAACCCTACAGTAAAATGCTTGATTGCTACAGTGAGCGAAAGTAATGAAAACATTGTTGGGGTAAAACCTAAAGGGAAAGACCTAGCACCAAATTGCATTGTCCATCTGATCTAACTTCTGGAGGCAGTCAAAATGAGCCTTACAATTCTTCCCTACCTTATTCCTGTGCTGAGATACAGGGTGCTCCAACCCTACAGTAAAATGCTTGATTTTGAGAGTGATTGAAACTAATTAAAACATTGTTGGGGTAAAACCTAAAGGGAAAGGCCTAGCACCAAATTGCATTGTCCATCTGATCTAACTTCTGGAGGCAGTCAAAATGAGTTTTTGAATTCTTCCCTACCTTATTCCTGTGCTGATATACAGGGTGCTCCAACCCTACCGTAAAATGCCTGATTTTGAGAGTGATTGAAACTAATGAAAACATTGTTGGGGTAAAACCTAAAAGGAAAGGCCTAGCACCAAATTGCATTGGCCATCTGATCTAACTTCTGGAGGCAGTCAAAATGATCCTCAGAATTCTTCCCTACGTTATTCCTGTGCTGAGATACAGTGTGCTCCAACCTGCTGTAAAATGCTTGATTTTGAGAGTGATCGAAACTAATGAAAACATTGTTGGGGTAAAACCTAAAGGGAAAAGCCTAGCACCAAATTGCATTGGCCATCTGATCTAACTTCTGGAGGCAGTCAAAATGAGTATTTGAATTCTTCCCTACCTTATTCCTGTGCTGAGATACAGGGTGCTCCAACCCTGCAGTAAAATGCTTGATTTCTACAGTGATCGAAACTAATGAAAACATTGTAGGGGTAAGAACCTAAAGGGAAAGGTCTAGCACCAAATTGCATAGGCCATCTGATCTAACTTCTGGAGGCAGTCAAAATGAGTATTTGAATTCTTCCCTACCTTATTCCTGTGCTGAGATACAGGGTGCTCCAACCCTACCGTAAAATGCCTGATTTTGAGAGTGATTGAAACTAATGAAAACATTGTTGGGGTAAAACCTAAAAGGAAAGGCCTAGCACCAAATTGCATTGGCCATCTGATCTAACTTCTGGAGGCAGTCAAAATGAGTATTTGAATTCTTCCCTACGTTATTCCTGTGCTGAGATACAGTGTGCTCCAACCTGCTGTAAAATGCTTGATTTTGAGAGTGATCGAAACTAATGAAAACATTGTTGGGGTAAAACCTAAAGGGAAAAGCCTAGCACCAAATTGCATTGGCCATCTGATCTAACTTCTGGAGGCAGTCAAAATGAGTATTTGAATTCTTCCCTACGTTATTCCTGTGCTGAGATACAGTGTGCTCCAACCTGCTGTAAAATGCTTGATTTCTACAGTGATCGAAACTAATGAAAACATTGTTGGGGTAAAACCTAAAGGGAAAGACCTAGCACCAAATTGCATTGGCCATCTGATCTAACTTCTGGAGGCAGTCAAAATGATCCTTACAATTCTTCCCTACCTTTTTCCTCTGCTGAGATACAGGGTGCTCCAAACCTGCAGTAAAATGCTTGATTTCGAGAGTGAGCGAAACTAATGAAAACATTGTTGGGGTAAAACCTAAAGGGAAAGACCTAGCACCAAATTGCATTGGCCATCTGATCTAACTTCTGGAGGCAGTCCAAACGAGTATTTGAATTCTTCCCTACCTTATTCCTGTGCTGCGATACAGGGTGCTCCAATCCTACAGTAAAATGCTTGATTTCGAGAGTGAGCGAAACTAATGAAAACATTGTTGGGGTAAAACCTAAAGGGAAAGACCTAGCACCAAATTGCATTGTCCATCTGATCTAACTTCTGGAGGCAGTCAAAATGATCCTTACAATTCTTCCCTACCTTATTCCTGTGCTGAGATACAGGGTGCTCCAACCCTACAGTAAAATTCTTGATTTTGAGAGTGATTGAAACTAAAGAAAACATTGTTGGGGTAAAACCTAAAGGGAAAGACCTAGCACCAAATTGCATTGGCCATCTGATCTAAATTCTGGAGGCAGTCAAAATGAGTATTTGAATTCTTCCCTACCTTATTCCTGTGCTGAGATACAGGGTGTTGCAACCCTACCGTAAAATGCCTGATTTTGAGAGTGATTGAAACTAATGAAAACATTGTTGGGGTAAAACCTAAAAGGAAAGGCCTAGCACCAAATTGCATTGGCCATCTGATCTAACTTCTGGAGGCAGTCAAAATGATCTTTAGAATTCTTCCCTACCTTATTCCTCTGCTGAGATACAGGGTGCTCCAACCCTGCAGTAAAATGCTTGATTTCTACAGTGATCGAAACTAATGAAAACATTGTAGGGGTAAGAACCTAAAGGGAAAAGTCTAGCACCAAATTGCATTGGCCATCTGATCTAACTTCTGGAGGCAGTCAAAATGAGTATTTGAATTCTTCCCTACCTTATTCCTCTGCTGAGATACAGGGTGCTCCAATCCTACAGTAAAATGCTTGATTTTGAGAGTGATTGAAACTTATGAAAACATTGTTGGGGTAAAACCTAAAGGGAAAGACCTAGCACCAAATTGCATTGGCCATCTGATCTAACTTCTGGAGGCAGTCAAAATGAGTATTTGAATTCTTCCCTACCTTATTCCTGTGCTGAGATACAGGGTGCTCCAACCCTACAGTAAAATGCTTGATTTCGAGAGTGAGCGAAACTAATGAAAAATTGTTGGGGTAAAACCTAAAGGGAAAGACCTAGCACCAAATTGCATTGGCCATCTGATCTAACTTCTGGAGGCAGTCAAAATGATCCTTACAATTCTTCCCTACCTTTTTCCTCTGCTGAGATACAGGGTGCTCCAACCCTACAGTAAAATGCTTGATTTCGAGAGTGAGCGAAACTAATGAAAACATTGTTGGGGTAAAACCTAAAGGGAAAGACCTAGCACCAAATTGCATTGGCCATCTGATCTAACTTCTGGAGGCAGTCCAAATGAGTATTTGAATTCTTCCCTACCTTATTCCTGTGCTGAGATACAGGGTGCTCCAACCCTACAGTAAAATGCCTGATTTTGAGAGTGATTGAAACTAATGAAAACATTGTTGGGGTAAAACCTAAAAGGAAAGGCCTAGCACCAAATTGCATTGGCCATCTGATCTAACTTCTGGAGGCAGTCAAAATGAGTATTTGAATTCTTCCCTACGTTATTCCTGTGCTGAGATACAGTGTGCTCCAACCTGCTGTAAAATGCTTGATTTTGAGAGTGATCGAAACTAATGAAAACATTGTAGGGGTAAGAACCTAAAGGGAAAGGTCCAGCACCAAATTGCATAGGCCATCTGATCTAACTTCTGGAGGCAGTCAAAATGAGTATTTGAATTCTTCCCTACCTTATTCCTGTGCTGAGATACAGGGTGCTCCAACCCTACAGTAAAATGCTTGATTTCGAGAGTGAGCGAAACTAATGAAAACATTGTTGGGGTAAAACCTAAAGGGAAAGACCTAGCACCAAATTGCATTGGCCATCTGATCTAACTTCTGGAGGCAGTCAAAATGATCCTTACAATTCTTCCCTACCTTATTCCTGTGCTGAGATACAGGGTGCTACAACCCTGCAGTAAACTGCTTGCTTTCGAGAGGGAGCGAAACTAATGAAAACATTGTTGGGGTAAAACCTAAAGGGAAAGACCTAGCACCAAATTGCATTGTCCATCTGATCTAACTTCTGGAGGCAGTCAAAATGATCCTTACAATTCTTCCCTACCTTATTCCTGTGCTGAGATACAGGGTGCTCCAACCCTACATTAAAATGCTTGATTTTGAGAGTGGTTGAAACTAATGAAAACATTGTTGGGGTAAAACCTAAAGGGAAAGACCTAGCACCAAATTGCATTGGCCATCTGATCTAACTTCTGGAGGCAGTCCAAATGAGTATTTGAATTCTTCCCTACCTTATTCCTCTGCTGAGATACAGGGTGTTGCAACCCTACCGTAAAATGCCTGATTTTGAGAGTGATTGAAACTAATGAAAACATTGTTGGGGTAAAACCTAAAAGGAAAGGCCTAGCACCAAATTGCATTGGCCATCTGATCTAACTTCTGGAGGCAGTCAAAATGAGTATTTGAATTCTTCCCTTCGTTATTCCTGTGCTGAGATACAGTGTGCTCCAACCTGCTGTAAAATGCTTGATTTTGAGAGTGATCGAAACTAATGAAAACATTGTTGGGGTAAAACCTAAAGGGAAAAGCCTAGCACCAAATTGCATTGGCCATCTGATCTAACTTCTGGATGCAGTCAAAATGAGTATTTGAATTCTTCCCTACCTTATTCCTGTGCTGAGATACAGGGTGCTCCAACCCTGCAGTAAAATGCTTGATTTCTACAGTGATCGAAACTAATGAAAACATTGCAGGGGTAAGAACCTAAGGGAAAGGTCTAGCACCAAATTGCATAGGCCATCTGATCTAACTTCTGGAGGCAGTCAAAATGAGTATTTGAATTCTTCCCTACGTTATTCCTGTGCTGAGATACAGTGTGCTCCAACCTGCTGTAAAATGCTTGATTTTGAGAGTGATCGAAACTAATGAAAACATTGTTGGGGTAAAACCTAAAGGGAAAGACCTAGCACCAAATTGCATTGGCCATCTGATCTAACTTCTGGAGGCAGTCCAAATGAGTATTTGAATTCTTCCCTACCTTATTCCTGTGCTGAGATACAGGGTGCTCCAACCCTTCAGTAAAATGCTTGATTTCGAGAGTGAGCGAAACTAATGAAAAAATTGTTGGGGTAAAACCTAAAGGAAAGACCTAGCACCAAATTGCATTGGCCATCTGATCTAACTTCTGGAGGCAGTCAAAATGATCTTTAGAATTCTTCCCTACCTTATTCCTGTGCTGAGATACAGGGTGCTCCAACCCTGCAGTAAACTGCTTGATTTCTACAGTGATCGAAACTAATGAAAACATTGTTGGGGTAAAACCTAAAGGGAAAGACCTAGCACCAAATTGCATTGGCCATCTGATCTAACTTCTGGAGGCAGTCCAAATGAGTATTTGAATTCTTCCCTACCTTATTCCTGTGCTGCGATACAGGGTGCTCCAACCCTACAGTAAAATGCTTGATTTCAAGAGTGAGCGAAACTAATGAAAACATTGTTGGGGTAAAACCTAAAGGGAAAGACCTAGCACCAAATTGCATTGGCCATCTGATCTAACTTCTGGAGGCAGTCAAAATGATCCTTACAATTCTTCCCTACCTTATTCCTGAGCTGAGATACAGGGTGCTCCAACCCTACATTAAAATGCCTGATTTTGAGAGTGATTGAAACTAATGAAAACATTGTTGGGGTAAAACCTAAAGGGAAAGACCTAGCACCAAATTGCATTGTCCATCTGATCTAACTTCTGGAGGTAGTCCAAATGAGTATTTGAATTCTTCCCTACCTTATTCCTGTGCTGAGATACAGGGTGTTGCAACCCTACCGTAAAATGCCTGATTTTGAGAGTGATTGAAACTAATGAAAACATTGTTGGGGTAAAACCTAGAAGGAAAGGCCTAGCACCAAATTGCATTGGCCATCTGATCTAACTTCTGGAGGCAGTCAAAATGAGTATTTGAATTCTTCCCTACCTTTTTCCTCTGCTGAGATACAGTGTGCTCCAACCTGCTGTAAAATGCTTGATTTTGAGAGTGATCGAAACTAATGAAAACATTGTTGGGGTAAAACCTAAAGGGAAAAGCCTAGCACCAAATTGCATTGGCCATCTGATCTAACTTCTGGAGGCAGTCAAAATGAGTATTTGAATTCTTCCCTACCTTATTCCTGTGCTGAGATACAGGGTGCTCCAACCCTGCAGTAAAATGCTTGATTTCTACAGTGATCGAAACTAATGAAAACATTGTAGGGGTAAGAACCTAAAGGGAAAGACCTAGCACCAAATTGCATTGGCCATCTGATCTAACTTCTGGAGGCAGTCAAAATGAGTATTTGAATTCTTCCCTACCTTATTCCTGTGCTGAGATACAGGGTGCTCCAACCCTACAGTAAAATGCTTGATTTTGAGAGTGATTGAAACTTATGAAAACATAGTTGGGGTAAAACCTAAAGGGAAAGACCTAGCACCAAATTGCATTGGCCATCTGATCTAACTTCTGGAGGCAGTCAAAATGATCTTTAGAATTCTTCCCTACCTTTTTCCTCTGCTGAGATACAGGGTGCTCCAACCCTGCAGTAAAATTCTTGATTTCGAGAGTGAGCGAAACTAATGAAAACATTGTTGGGGTAAAACCTAAAGGGAAAGACCTAGCACCAAATTGCATTGGCCATCTGATCTAACTTCTGGAGGCAGTCCAAATGAGTATTTGAATTCTTCCCTACCTTATTCCTGTGCTGCGATACAGGGTGCTCCAAACCTACAGTAAAATGCTTGATTTCAAGAGTGAGCGAAACTAATGAAAACATTGTTGGGGTAAAACCTAAAGGGAAAGACCTAGCACCAAATTGCATTGGCCATCTGATCTAACTTCTGCAGGCAGTCAAAATGATCTTTAGAATTCTTCCCTACCTTATTCCTCTGCTGAGATACAGGGTGTTGCAACCCTACAGTAAAATGCCTGATTTTGAGAGTGATTGAAACTAATGAAAACATTGTTGGGGTAAAACCTAAAAGGAAAGGCCTAGCACCAAATTGCATTGGCCATCTGATCTAACTTCTGGAGGCAGTCAAAATGAGTATTTGAATTCTTCCCTTCGTTATTCCTGTGCTGAGATACAGTGTGCTCCAACCTGCTGTAAAATGCTTGATTTTGAGAGTGATCGAAACTAATGAAAACATTGTTGGGGTAAAACCTAAAGGGAAAAGCCTAGCACCAAATTGCATTGGCCATCTGATCTAACTTCTGGATGCAGTCAAAATGAGTATTTGAATTCTTCCCTACCTTATTCCTGTGCTGAGATACAGGGTGCTCCAACCCTGCAGTAAAATGCTTGATTTCTACAGTGATCGAAACTAATGAAAACATTGCAGGGGTAAGAACCTAAAGGGAAAGGTCTAGCACCAAATTGCATAGGCCATCTGATCTAACTTCTGGAGGCAGTCAAAATGAGTATTTGAATTCTTCCCTACCTTATTCCTGTGCTGAGATACAGGGTGCTCCAACCTGCTGTAAAATGCTTGATTTCTACAGTGATCGAAACTAATGAAAACATTGCAGGGGTAAGAACCTAAAGGGAAAGGTCTAGCACCAAATTGCATAGGCCATCTGATCTAACTTCTGGAGGCAGTCAAAATGAGTATTTGAATTCTTCCCTACGTTATTCCTGTGCTGAGATACAGTGTGCTCCAACCTGCTGTAAAATGCTTGATTTTGAGAGTGATCGAAACTAATGAAAACATTGTTGGGGTAAAACCTAAAGGGAAAGACCTAGCACCAAATTGCATTGGCCATCTGATCTAACTTCTGGAGGCAGTCAAAATGAGTATTTGAATTCTTCCCTACCTTATTCCTGTGCTGAGATACAGGGTGCTCCAACCCTTCAGTAAAATGCTTGATTTCGAGAGTGAGCGAAACTAATGAAAAAATTGTTGGGGTAAAACCTAAAGGGAAAGACCTAGCACCAAATTGCATTGGCCATCTGATCTAACTTCTGGAGGCAGTCAAAATGATCTTTAGAATTCTTCCCTACCTTATTCCTGTGCTGAGATACAGGGTGCTCCAACCCTGCAGTAAACTGCTTGATTTCTACAGTGATCGAAACTAATGAAAACATTGTTGGGGTAAAACCTAAAGGGAAAGACCTAGCACCAAATTGCATTGGCCATCTGATCTAACTTCTGGAGGCAGTCCAAATGAGTATTTGAATTCTTCCATACCTTATTCCTGTGCTGCGATACAGGGTGCTCCAACCCTACAGTAAAATGCTTGATTTCAAGAGTGAGCGAAACTAATGAAAACATTGTTGGGGTAAAACCTAAAGGGAAAGACCTAGCACCAAATTGCATTGGCCATCTGATCTAACTTCTGGAGGCAGTCAAAATGATCCTTACAATTCTTCCCTACCTTATTCCTGAGCAGAGATACAGGGTGCTCCAACCCTACATTAAAATGCCTGATTTTGAGAGTGATTGAAACTAATGAAAACATTGTTGGGGTAAAACCTAAAGGGAAAGACCTAGCACCAAATTGCATTGGCCATCTGATCTAACTTCTGGAGGCAGTCCAAATGAGTATTTGAATTCTTCCCTACCTTATTCCTGTGCTGAGATACAGGGTGTTGCAACCCTACCGTAAAATGCCTGATTTTGAGAGTGATTGAAACTAATGAAAACATTGTTGGGGTAAAACCTAGAAGGAAAGGCCTAGCACCAAATTGCATTGGCCATCTGATCTAACTTCTGGAGGCAGTCAAAATGAGTATTTGAATTCTTCCCTACCTTATTCCTGTGCTGAGATACAGGGTGCTCCAAACCTGCAGTAAAATGCTTGATTTCTACAGTGATCGAAACTAATGAAAACATTGTAGGGGTAAGAACCTAAAGGGAAAGACCTAGCACCAAATTGCATTGGCCATCTGATCTAACTTCTGGAGGCAGTCAAAATGAGTATTTGAATTCTTCCCTACCTTATTCCTGTGCTGAGATACAGGGTGCTCCAACCCCGCAGTAAAATGCTTGATTTTGAGAGTGATTGAAACTTATGAAAACATAGTTGGGGTAAAACCTAAAGGGAAAGACCTAGCACCAAATTGCATTGGCCATCTGATCTAACTTCTGGAGGCAGTCAAAATGATCTTTAGAATTCTTCCCTACCTTTTTCCTCTGCTGAGATACAGGGTGCTCCAACCCTGCAGTAAAATTCTTGATTTCGAGAGTGAGCGAAACTAATGAAAACATTGTTGGGGTAAAACCTAAAGGGAAAGACCTAGCACCAAATTGCATTGGCCATCTGATCTAACTTCTGGAGGCAGTCCAAATGAGTATTTGAATTCTTCCCTACCTTATTCCTGTGCTGCGATACAGGGTGCTCCAAACCTACAGTAAAATGCTTGATTTCAAGAGTGAGCGAAACTAATGAAAACATTGTTGGGGTAAAACCTAAAGGGAAAGACCTAGCACCAAATTGCATTGTCCATCTGATCTAACTTCTGCAGGCAGTCAAAATGATCTTTAGAATTCTTCCCTACCTTATTCCTCTGCTGAGATACAGGGTGCTCCAACCCTGCAGTAAAATGCTTGATTTCTACAGTGAGCGAAAGTAATGAAAACATTGTTGGGGTAAAACCTAAAGGGAAAGACCTAGCACCAAATTGCCTTGGCCATCTGATCTAACTTCTGGAGGCAGTCAAAATGAGTATTTGAATTCTTCCCTACCTTATTCCTGTGCTGAGATACAGGGTGCTCCAACCCTACAGTAAAATGCTTGATTTCGAGAGTGAGCGAAACTAATGAAAACATTGTTGGGGTAAAACCTAAAGGGAAAGACCTAGCACCAAATTGCATTGGCCATCTGATCTAACTTCTGGAGGCAGTCAAAATGATCCTTACAATTCTTCCCCATCTTATTCCTGTGCTGAGATACAGGGTGCTCCAACCCTGCAGTAAACTGCTTGATTTCTACAGTGAGCGAAAGTAATGAAAACATTGTTGGGGTAAAACCTAAAGGGAAAGACCTAGCACCAAATTGCATTGGCCATCTGATCTAACTTCTGGAGGCAGTCAAAATGAGTATTTGAATTCTTCCCTACCTTATTCCTGTGCTGAGATACAGGGTGTTGCAAACCTACCGTAAAATGCCTGATTTTGAGAGTGATTGAAACTAATGAAAACATTGTTGGGGTAAAACCTAAAAGGAAAGGCCTAACACCAAATTGCATTGTCCATCTGATCTAACTTCTGGAGGCAGTCAAAATGAGTATTTGAATTCTTCCCTACCTTATTCCTGTGCTGAGATACAGGTGCTCCAACCTGCAGTAAATGCTTGATTTTGAGAGTGATCGAAACTAATGAAAACATTGTTGGGGTAAAACCTAAAGGGAAAAGACCTAGCACCAAATTGCATTGGCCATCTGATCTAACTTCTGGATTCAGTCAAAATGAGTCTTTGAATTTTCCCTATCTTATTCCTGTGCTGAGATACAGGGTGCTCCAACCCTGCAGTAAACTGCTTGATTTCTACAGTGATCGAAACTAATGAAAACATTGTAGGGATAAGAACCTAAAGGGAAAGGTCTAGCACCAAATTGCATAGGCCATCTGATCTAACTTCTGGAGGCAGTCAAAATGAGTATTTGAATTCTTCCCTACCTTATTCCTGTGCTGCGATACAGGGTGCTCCAAACCTGCAGTAAAATGCTTGATTACAACAGTGACCGAAACTAATGAAAACATTGTTGGGGTAAAACCTAAAGGGAAAGACCTAGCACCAAATTGCATTGGCCATCTGATCTAACTTCTGGAGGCAGTCAAAATGAGTATTTGAATTCTTCCCTACCTTATTCCTGTGCTGAGATACAGGGTGCTCCAACCCTTCAGTAAAATGCTTGATTTCGAGAGTGAGCGAAACTAATGAAAAAATTGTTGGGGTAAAACCTAAAGGGAAAGACCTAGCACCAAATTGCATTGGCCATCTGATCTAACTTCTGGAGGCAGTCAAAATGATCTTTAGAATTCTTCCCTACCTTTTTCCTCTGCTGAGATACAGGGTGCTCCAACCCTGCATTAAAATGCTTTATTTCGAGAGTGAGCGAAACTAATGAAAACATTGTTGGGGTAAAACCTAAAGGGAAAGACCTAGCACCAAATTGCATTGGCCATCTGATCTAACTTCTGGAGGCAGTCAAAATGAGTATTTGAATTCTTCCCTACCTTATTCCTGTGCTGCGATACAGGGTGCTCCAAACCTGCAGTAAAATGCTTGATTTCGACAGTGAGCGAAACTAATGAAAACATTGTTGGGGTAAAACCTAAAGGGAAAGACCTAGCACCAAATTGCATTGTCCATCTGATCTAACTTCTGCAGGCAGTCAAAATGATCTTTGAATTCTTCCCTACCTTATTCCTGTGCTGAGATACAGGGTGCTCCAACCCTGCAGTAAAATGCTTGATTTCTACAGTGAGCGAAACTAATGAAAACATTGTTGGGGTAAAACCTAAAGGGAAAGACCTAGCACCAAATTGCATTGGCCATCTGATCTAACTTCTGGAGGCAGTCAAAATGAGTATTTGAATTCTTCCCTACCTTATTCCTGTGCTGAGATACAGGGTGCTCCAACCCTGCAGTAAAATGCCTGATTTTGAGAGTGATTGAAACTAATGAAAACATTGTTGGGGTAAAACCTAAAAGGAAAGACCTAACACCAAATTGCATTGGCCATCTGATCTAACTTCTGGAGGCAGTCAAAATGAGTATTTGAATTCTTCCCTACCTTATTCCTGTGCTGAGATACAGTGTGCTCCAACCTGCAGTAAAATGCTTGATTTTGAGAGTGATCGAAACTAATGAAAACATTGTTGGGGTAAAACCTAAAGGGAAAGACCTAGCACCAAATTGCATTGGCCATCTGATCTAACTTCTGGAGGCAGTCAAAATGAGTATTTGAATTTTCCCTACCTTTTTCCTCTGCTGAGATACAGGGTGCTCCAACCCTGCAGTAAACTGCTTGATTTCTACAGTGATCGAAACTAATGAAAACATTGTTGGGGATAAAACCTAAAGGGAAAGGTCTAGCACCAAATTGCATTGGCCATCTGATCTAACTTCTGGAGGCAGTCAAAATGAGTATTTGAATTCTTCCCTACCTTATTCCTGTGCTGAGATACAGGGTGCTCCAACCCTGCAGTAAAATGCTTGATTTCGAGAGTGATCGAAACTAATGAAAACATTGTTGGGGTAAAACCTAAAGGAAAGACCTAGCACCAAATTGCATTGGCCATCTGATCTAACTTCTGGAGGCAGTCAAAATGATCTTTAGAATTCTTCCCTACCTTTTTCCTCTGCTGAGATACAGGGTGCTCCAAGCCTGCATTAAAATGCTTTATTTCGAGAGTGAGCGAAACTAATGAAAACATTGTTGGGGTAAAACCTAAAGGGAAAGACCTAGCACCAAATTGCATTGGCCATCTGATCTAACTTCTGGAGGCAGTCAAAATGAGTATTTGCATTCTTCCCTACCTTATTCCTGTGCTGAGATACAGGGTGCTCCAAACCTACAGTAAAATGCTTGATTTTGAGAGTGAGCGAAACTAATGAAAACATTGTGGGGGTAAAACCTAAAGGGAAAGACCTAGCACCAAATTGCATTGGCCATCTGATCTAACTTCTGGAGGCAGTCAAAATGAGGATTTGAATTCTTCCCTACCTTATTCCTGTGCTCAGATACAAGGTGCTCCAACCTGCAGTAAAATGCCAGATTTCTAGAGTGATTGAAACTAATGAAAACATTGTTGGGATAAAACCTAAAGGGAAAGGTCTAGCACCAAATTGCATTGGCCATCTGATCTAACTTCTGGAGGCAGTCAAAATGATATTTGAATTCTTCCCTACCTTATTCCTGTGCTGAGATACAGGGTGCTCCAACCCTGCAGTAAAATGCTTGATTTTACAGAGTGATTGAAACTAATGAAAACATTGTTGGGGTAAAACCTAAAGGGAAAGACCTAGCACCAAATTGCATTGGCCATCTGATCTAACTTCTGGAGGCAGTCAAAATGAGTATTTGAATTCTTCCCTACCTTATTCCTGTGCTGAGATACAGGGTGCTCCAACCCTGCAGTAAAATGCTTGATTTTGAGAGTGATCGAAACTAATGAAAACATTGTTGGGGTAAAACCTAAAGGGAAAGACCTAGCACCAAATTGCATTGGCCATCTGATCTAACTTCTGGAGGCAGTCAAAATGATCTTTAGAATTCTTCCCTACCTTTTCCTCTGCTGAGATACAGGGTGCTCCAAACCTACAGTAAAATGCTTGATTTCAACAGTGAGCGAAACTAATGAAAACATTGTTGGGGTAAAACCTAAAGGGAAAGACCTAGCACCAAATTGCATTGGCCATCTGATCTAACTTCTGGAGGCAGTCAAAATGATCTTTAGAATTCTTCCCTACCTTATTCCTGTGCTGAGATACAGGGTGCTCCAACCCTGCAGTAAAATGCTTGATTTCTGCAGTGATCAAAACTAATTAAAATATTGTTTGGGTAAAACCTAAAGGGAAAGGCCTAGCACCAAATTGCATTGGCCATCTGATCTAACTTCTGGAGGCAGTCAAAATGAGTATTTGAATTCTTCCCTACCTTATTCCTGTGCTGAGATACAGGGTGCTCCAACCCTACAGTAAAATGCTTGATTTTGAGAGTGAGCGAAACTAATGAAAACATTGTTGGGGTAAAACCTAAAGGGAAAGACCTAGCACCAAATTGCATTGGCCATCTGATCTAACTTCTGGAGGCAGTCAAAATGATCCATTTGAATTCTTCCCTACCTTATTCCTGTGCTGAGATACAGGGTGCTCCAACCCTGCAGTAAACTGCTTGATTTCGAGAGTGATCGAAACTAATGAAAACATTGTTGGGGTAAAACCTAAAGGAAAGGTCCTAGCACCAAATTGCATTGGCCATCTGATCTAACTTCTGGAGGCAGTCAAAATGAGTATTTGAATTCTTCCCTACCTTATTCCTGTGCTGAGATACAGGGTGCTCCAACCCTTCAGTAAAATGCTTGATTTCGAGAGTGAGCGAAACTAATGAAAAAATTGTTGGGGTAAAACCTAAAGGGAAAGACCTAGCACCAAATTGCATTGGCCATCTGATCTAACTTCTGGAGGCAGTCAAAATGATCTTTAGAATTCTTCCCTACCTTTTTCCTCTGCTGAGATACAGGGTGCTCCAACCCTGCAGTAAAATTCTTGATTTCGAGAGTGAGCGAAACTAATGAAAACATTGTTGGGGTAAAACCTAAAGGGAAAGACCTAGCACCAAATTGCATTGGCCATCTGATCTAACTTCTGGAGGCAGTCCAAATGAGTATTTGAATTCTTCCCTACCTTATTCCTGTGCTGCGATACAGGGTGCTCCAACCCTACAGTAAAATGCTTGATTTCAAGAGTGAGCGAAACTAATGAAAACATTGTTGGGGTAAAACCTAAAGGGAAAGACCTAGCACCAAATTGCATTGTCCATCTGATCTAACTCTCTGCAGGCAGTCAAAATGATCTTTAGAATTCTTCCCTACCTTATTCCTCTGCTGAGATACAGGGTGCTCCAACCCTGCAGTAAAATGCTTGATTACTACAGTGAGCGAAAGTAATGAAAACATTGTTGGGGTAAAACCTAAAGGGAAAGACCTAGCACCAAATTGCCTTGGCCATCTGATCTAACTTCTGGAGGCAGTCAAAATGAGTATTTGAATTCTTCCCTACCTTATTCCTGTGCTGAGATACAGGGTGTTGCAACCCTACCGTAAAATGCCTGATTTTGAGAGTGATTGAAACTAATGAAAACATTGTTGGGGTAAAACCTAAAAGGAAAGACCTAACACCAAATTGCATTGGCCATCTGATCTAACTTCTGGAGGCAGTCAAAATGAGTATTTGAATTCTTCCCTACGTTATTCCTGTGCTGAGATACAGTGTGCTCCAACCTGCTGTAAAATGCTTGATTTTGAGAGTGATCGAAACTAATGAAAACATTGTTGGGGTAAAACCTAAAGGGAAAAGCCTAGCACCAAATTGCATTGGCCATCTGATCTAACTTCTGGATTCAGTCAAAATGAGTATTTGAATTTTTCCCTACCTTTTTCCTCTGCTGAGATACAGGGTGCTCCAACCCTGCAGTAAACTGCTTGATTTCTACAGTGATCGAAACTAATGAAAACATTGTAGGGATAAGAACCTAAAGGGAAAGGTCTAGCACCAAATTGCATAGGCCATCTGATCTAACTTCTGGAGGCAGTCAAAATGAGTATTTGAATTCTTCCCTACCTTACTCCTGTGCTGAGATACAGGGTGCTCCAACCCTGCAGGAAAATGCTTGATTGTGAGAGTGATCGAAACTAATGAAAACATTGTTGGGGTAAAACCTAAAGGGAAAGACCTAGCACCAAATTGCATTGGCCATCTGATCTAACTTCTGGAGGCAGTCAAAATGAGTATTTGAATTCTTCCCTACCTTTTTCCTCTGCTGAGATACAGGGTGCTCCAAGCCTGCATTAAAATGCTTTATTTCGAGAGTGAGCGAAACTAATGAAAACATTGTTTGGGGTAAAACCTAAAGGGAAAGACCTAGCACCAAATTGCATTGGCCATCTGATCTAACTTCTGGAGGCAGTCAAAATGAGTATTTGCATTCTTCCCTACCTTATTCCTGTGCTGCGATACAGGGTGCTCCAAACCTACAGTAAAATGCTTGATTTTGACAGTGAGCGAAACTAATGAAAACATTGTGGGGGTAAAACCTAAAGGGAAAGGCCTAGCACCAAATTGCATTGGCCATCTGATCTAACTTCTGGAGGCAGTCAAAATGAGGATTTGAATTCTTCCCTACCTTATTCCTGTGCTGAGATACAGGGTGCTCCAACCCTGCAGTAAAATGCTAGATTTCTACAGTGATTGAAACTAATGAAAACATTGTAGGGATAAGAACCTAAAGGGAAAGGTCTAGCACCAAATTGCATAGGCCATCTGATCTAACTTCTGGAGGCAGTCAAAATGAGTATTTGAATTCTTCCCTACCTTACTCCTGTGCTGAGATACAGGGTGCTCCAACCCTGCAGTAAAATGCTTGATTGCGAGAGTGACCGAAAGTAATGAAAACATTGTTGGGGTAAAACCTAAAGGGAAAGACCTAGCACCAAATTGCATTGGCCATCTGATCTAACTTCTGGAGGCAGTCAAAATGAGTATTTGAATTCTTCCCTACCTTACTCCTGTGCTGAGATACAGGGTGCTCCAACCCTGCAGTAAAATGCTTGATTGCGAGAGTGATCGAAACTAATGAAAACATTGTTGGGGTAAAACCTAAAGGGAAAGACCTAGCACCAAATTTCATTGGCCATCTGATCTAACATCTGGAGGCAGTCAAAATGATCTTTAGAATTCTTCCCTACCTTTTTCCTCTGCTGAGATACAGGGTGCTCCAAACCTACAGTAAAATGCTTGATTACAACAGTGACCGAAACTAATGAAAACATTGTTGGGGTAAAACCTAAAGGGAAAGACCTAGCACCAAATTGCATTGGCCATCTGATCTAACTTCTGGAGGCAGTGAAAATGATCTTTAGAATTCTTCCCTACGTTATTCCTGTGCTGAGATACAGGGTGCTCCAACCCTGCAGTAAAATGCTTGATTTCTGCAGTGATCAAAACTAATTAAAATATTGTTTGGGTAAAACCTAAAGGGAAAGGCCTAGCACCAAATTGCATTGGCCATCTGATCTAACTTCTGGAGGCAGTCAAAATGAGTATTTGAATTCTTCCCTACCTTATTCCTGTGCTGAGATACAGGGTGCTCCAACCCTACAGTAAAATGCTTGATTTTGAGAGTGATTGAAACTAATGAAAACATTGTTGGGGTAAAACCTAAAGGGAAAGACCTAGCACCAAATTGCATTGGCCATCTGATCTACCTTCTGGAGGCAGTCAAAATGATCCATTTGAAATTCTTCCCTACCTTATTCCTGTGCTGAGATTCAGGGTGCTACAACCCTGCAGTAAACTGCTTGATTTCGAGAGTGAGCGAAACTAATGAAAACATTGTTGGGGTAAAACCTAAAGGGAAAGACGTAGCACCAAATTGCATTGGCCATCTGATCTAACTTCTGGAGGCAGTCAAAATGAGCCTTACAATTCTTCCCTACCTTATTCCTGTGCTGAGATACAGGGTGCTCCAACCCTGCAGTAAAATGCTTGATTTCTGCAGTGATAAAAACTAATTAAAATATTGTTTGGGTAAAACCTAAAGGGAAAGGCCTAGCACCAAATTGCATTGGCCATCTGATCTAACTTCTGGAGGCAGTCAAAATGAGTATTTGAATTCTTCCCTACCTTATTGCTGTGCTGAGATACAGGGTGTTGCAACCCTACCGTAAAATGCCTGATTTTGAGAGTGATTGAAACTAATGAAAACATTGTTGGGGTAAAACCTAAAAGGAAAGGCCTGGCACCAAATTGCATTGGCCATCTGATCTAACTTCTGGAGGCAGTCAAAATGAGGATTTGAATTCTTCCCTACCTTATTCCTGTGCTGAGATACAGGGTGCTCCAAACCTGCAGTAAAATGCTAGATTTCTACAGTGATTGAAACTAATGAAAATATTGTAGGGATAAAACCTAAAGGGAAAGACTAGCACCAAATTGCATTGGCCATCTGATCTAACTTCTGGAGGCAGTCAAAATGAGTATTTGAATTCTTCCCTACCTTATTCCTGTGCTGAGATACAGGGTGCTCCAACCCTGCAGTAAAATGCTTGATTTCGAGAGTGAGCGAAACTAATGAAAACATTGTTGGGGTAAAACCTAAAGGGAAAGACCTAGCACCAAATTGCATTGGCCATCTGATCTAACTTCTGGAGGCAGTCAAAATGAGTATTTGAATTCTTCCCTACCTTACTCCTGTGCTGAGATACAGGGTGCTCCAAGCCTGCAGTAAAATGCTTTATTTCGAGAGTGAGCGAAAGTAATGAAAACATTGTTGGGGTAAAACCTAAAGGGAAAGACCTAGCACCAAATTGCATTGGCCATCTGATCTAACTTCTGGAGGCAGTCCAAATGAGTATTTGAATTCTTCCCTACCTTATTCCTGTGCTGCGATACAGGGTGCTCCAAACCTACAGTAAAATGCTTGATTACAACAGTGACCGAAACTAATGAAAACATTGTTGGGGTAAAACCTAAAGGGAAAGACCTAGCACCAAATTGCATTGGCCATCTGATCTAACTTCTGGAGGCAGTGAAAATGATCTTTAGAATTCTTCCCTACGTTATTCCTGTGCTGAGATACAGGGTGCTCCAACCCTGCAGTAAAATGCTTGATTTCTGCAGTGATCAAAACTAATTAAAATATTGTTTGGGTAAAACCTAAAGGGAAAGGCCTAGCACCAAATTGCATTGGCCATCTGATCTAACTTCTGGAGGCAGTCAAAATGAGTATTTGAATTCTTCCCTACCTTATTCCTGTGCTGAGATACAGGGTGCTCCAACCCTACAGTAAAATGCTTGATTTTGAGAGTGATTGAAACTAATGAAAACATTGTTGGGGTAAAACCTAAAGGGAAAGACCTAGCACCAAATTGCATTGGCCATCTGATCTAACTTCTGGAGGCAGTCAAAATGAGTATTTGAATTCTTCCCTACCTTACTCCTGTGCTGAGATACAGGGTGCTCTAACCCTGCAGTAAAATGCTTGATTTCTACAGTGAGCGAAAGTAATGAAAACATTGTTGGGGTAAAACCTAAAGGGAAAGGCCTAGCACCAAATTGCATTGGCCATCTGATCTAACTTCTGGAGGCAGTCAAAATGATCTTTAGAATTCTTCCCTACCTTATTCCTGTGCTGAGATACAGGGTGCTCCAACCTGGCAGTAAAATGCTTGATTTTGAGAGTGATCGAAACTAATGAAAACATTGTTGGGGTAGAACCTAAAGGGAAAGACCTAGCACCAAATTGCATTGGCCATCTGATCTAACTTCTGGAGGCAGTCAAAATGATCCATACAATTCTTCCCTACCTTATTCCTGTGCTGAGATTCAGGGTGCTACAACCCTGCAGTAAACTGCTTGATTTCGAGAGTGAGCGAAACTAATGAAAACATTGTTGGGGTAAAACCTAAAGGGAAAGACGTAGCACCAAATTGCATTGGCCATCTGATCTAACTTCTGGAGGCAGTCAAAATGAGCCTCACAATTCTTCCCTACCTTATTCCTGTGCTGAGATACAGGGTGCTCCAACCCTGCAGTAAAATGCTTGATTTCTACAGTGATCGAAACTAATGAAAACATTGCAGGGGTAAGAACCTAAAGGGAAAGGTCTAGCACCAAATTGCATAGGCCATCTGATCTAACTTCTGGAGGCAGTCAAAATGAGTATTTGAATTCTTCCCTACGTTATTCCTGTGCTGAGATACAGTGTGCTCCAACCTGCTGTAAAATGCTTGATTTTGAGAGTGATCGAAACTAATGAAAACATTGTTGGGGTAAAACCTAAAGGGAAAGACCTAGCACCAAATTGCATTGGCCATCTGATCTAACTTCTGGAGGCAGTCCAAATGAGTATTTGAATTCTTCCCTACCTTATTCCTGTGCTGAGATACAGGGTGCTCCAACCCTTCAGTAAAATGCTTGATTTCGAGAGTGAGCGAAACTAATGAAAAAATTGTTGGGGTAAAACCTAAAGGGAAAGACCTAGCACCAAATTGCATTGGCCATCTGATCTAACTTCTGGAGGCAGTCAAAATGATCTTTAGAATTCTTCCCTACCTTATTCCTGTGCTGAGATACAGGGTGCTCCAACCCTGCAGTAAACTGCTTGATTTCTACAGTGATCGAAACTAATGAAAACATTGTTGGGGTAAAACCTAAAGGGAAAGACCTAGCACCAAATTGCATTGGCCATCTGATCTAACTTCTGGAGGCAGTCAAAATGAGTATTTGAATTCTTCCCTACCTTATTCCTGTGCTGAGATACAGGGTGCTCCAACCTGCAGTAAAATGCTTTATTTCGAGAGTGAGCGAAACTAATGAAAACATTGTGGGGGTAAAACCTAAAGGGAAAGACCTAGCACCAAATTGCATTGGCCATCTGATCTAACTTCTGGAGGCAGTCCAAATGAGTATTTGAATTCTTCCCTACCTTATTCCTGTGCTGAGATACAGGGTGCTCCAAACCTACAGTAAAATGCTTGATTTTGAACAGTGATTGAAACTAATGAAAACATTGTTGGGGTAAAACCTAAAGGGAAAGACCTAGCACCAAATTGCATTGGCCATCTGATCTAACTTCTGGAGGCAGTCCAAATGATCTTTGAATTCTTCCCTACCTTATTCCTGTGCTGAGATACAGGGTGCTCCAACCCTGCAGTAAAATGCTTGATTTCTGCAGTGATCAAAACTAATGAAAATATTGTTTGGGTAAAACCTAAAGGGAAAGGCCTAGCACCAAATTGCATTGGCCATCTGATCTAACTTCTGGAGGCAGTCAAAATGAGTATTTGAATTCTTCCCTACCTTATTCCTGTGCTGAGATACAGGGTGCTCCAACCCTACAGTAAAATGCTTGATTTTGAGAGTGATTGAAACTAATGAAAACATTGTTGGGGTAAAACCTAAAGGGAAAGACCTAGCACCAAATTGCATTGGCCATCTGATCTAACTTCTGGAGGCAGTCAAAATGAGTATTTGAATTCTTCCCTACCTTATTCCTGTGCTGAGATACAGGGTGCTCCAACCCTGCAGTAAAATGCTTGATTTCTACAGTGAGCGAAACTAATGAAAACATTGTTGGGGTAAAACCTAAAGGGAAAGACCTAGCACCAAATTGCATTGGCCATCTGATCTAACTTCTGGAGGCAGTCAAAATGATCTTTGAATTCTTCCCTACCTTATTCCTGTGCTGAGATACAGGGTGCTCCAACCTGGCAGTAAAATGCTTGATTTTGAGAGTGATCGAAACTAATGAAAACATTGTTGGGGTAGAACCTAAAGGGAAAGACCTAGCACCAAATTGCATTGGCCATCTGATCTAACTTCTGGAGGCAGTCAAAATGATCCATTTAGAATTCTTCCCTACCTTATTCCTGTGCTGAGATTCAGGGTGCTCCAACCCTGCAGTAAAATGCTTGATTTCGAGAGTGAGCGAAACTAATGAAAACATTGTTGGGGTAAAACCTAAAGGGAAAGACCTAGCACCAAATTGCATTGGCCATCTGATCTAACTTCTGGAGGCAGTCAAAATGAGCCTTTGAATTCTTCCCTACCTTATTCCTGTGCTGAGATACAGGGTGCTCCAACCCTGCAGTAAAATGCTTGATTTCTACAGTGATCGAAACTAATGAAAACATTGTTGGGGTAAAACCTAAAGGGAAAGGTCCTAGCACCAAATTGCATTGGCCATCTGATCTAACATCTGGAGGAAGTCAAAATGAGTATTTGAATTCTTCCCTACCTTATTCCTGTGCTGAGATACAGTGTGCTCCAACCTGCTGTAAAATGCTTGATTTTGAGAGTCATCGAAACTAATGAAAACATTGTTGGGGTAAAACCTAAAGGGAAAGACCTAGCACCAAATTGCATTGGCCATCTGATCTAACTTCTGGAGGCAGTCAAAATGAGTATTTGAATTCTTCCCTACCTTATTCCTGTGCTGAGATACAGGGTGCTCCAACCCTTCAGTAAAATGCTTGATTTCGAGAGTGAGCGAAACTAATGAAAAAATTGTTGGGGTAAAACCTAAAGGGAAAGACCTAGCACCAAATTGCATTGGCCATCTGATCTAACTTCTGGAGGCAGTCAAAATGATCTTTGAATTCTTCCCTACCTTATTCCTGTGCTGAGATACAGGGTGCTCCAACCCTGCAGTAAAATGCTTGATTTCTACAGTGTTCAAACTAATGAAAACATTGTTGGGGTAAAACCTAAAGGGAAAGACCTAGCACCAAATTGCATTGGCCATCTGATCTAACTTCTGGAGGCAGTCCAAATGAGTATTTGAATTCTTCCCTACCTTATTCCTGTGCTGAGATACAGGGTGTTGCAACCCTGCAGTAAAATGCCTGATTTTGAGAGTGATTGAAACTAATGAAAACATTGTTGGGGTAAAACCTAAAGGGAAAGACCTAGCACCAAATTGCATTGGCCATCTGATCTAACTTCTGGAGGCAGTCAAAATGAGTATTTGAATTCTTCCCTACCTTTTTCCTCTGCTGAGATACAGTGTGCTCCAACCTGCTGTAAAATGCTTGATTTTGAGAGTGATCGAAACTAATGAAAACATTGTTGGGGTAAAACCTAAAGGGAAAAGCCTAGCACCAAATTGCATTGGCCATCTGATCTAACTTCTGGAGGCAGTCAAAATGAGTATTTGAATTCTTCCCTACCTTATTCCTGTGCTGAGATACAGGGTGCTCCAACCCTGCAGTAAAATGCTTGATTTCTACAGTGATCGAAACTAATGAAAACATTGTAGGGGTAAGAACCTAAAGGGAAAGACCTAGCACCAAATTGCATTGGCCATCTGATCTAACTTCTGGAGGCAGTCAAAATGAGTATTTGAATTCTTCCCTACCTTATTCCTGTGCTGAGATACAGGGTGCTCCAACCCTACAGTAAAATGCTTGATTTTGAGAGTGATTGAAACTTATGAAAACATAGTTGGGGTAAAACCTAAAGGGAAAGACCTAGCACCAAATTGCATTGGCCATCTGATCTAACTTCTGGAGGCAGTCAAAATGATCTTTAGAATTCTTCCCTACCTTTTTCCTCTGCTGAGATACAGGGTGCTCCAACCCTGCAGTAAAATGCTTGATTTCGAGAGTGAGCGAAACTAATGAAAACATTGTTGGGGTAAAACCTAAAGGGAAAGACCTAGCACCAAATTGCATTGGCCATCTGATCTAACTTCTGGAGGCAGTCCAAATGAGTATTTGAATTCTTCCCTACCTTATTCCTGTGCTGAGATACAGGGTGCTCCAAACCTACAGTAAAATGCTTGATTTCGAGAGTGAGCGAAACTAATGAAAACATTGTTGGGGTAAAACCTAAAGGGAAAGACCTAGCACCAAATTGCATTGTCCATCTGATCTAACTTCTGCAGGCAGTCAAAATGATCTTTTGAATTCTTCCCTACCTTATTCCTGTGCTGAGATACAGAGTGCTCCAACCCTGCAGTAAAATGCTTGATTTCTACAGTGAGCGAAAGTAATGAAAACATTGTTGGGGTAAAACCTAAAGGGAAAGACCTAGCACCAAATTGCCTTGTCCATCTGATCTAACTTCTGGAGGCAGTCAAAATGATCCTTCAATTCTTCCCTATCTTATTCCTCTGCTCAGGTACAGGGTGCTCCAACCCTGCATTAAAATGCT
Source organism: Melanerpes aurifrons (assembly GCA_011125475.1). Lineage (NCBI taxonomy): Eukaryota > Metazoa > Chordata > Aves > Piciformes > Picidae > Melanerpes > Melanerpes aurifrons. The sequence continues at coordinate 32,073 of WWNC01000331.1, read as the reverse complement.
TGATTTTGAGAGTGAGCGAAACTAATGAAAACATTGTGGGGGTAAAACCTAAAGGGAAAGACCTAGCACCAAATTGCATTGGCCATCTGATCTAACTTCTGGAGGCAGTCAAAATGAGTATTTGAATTCTTCCCTACCTTATTCCTCTGCTGAGAAACAGGGTGTTGCAAACCTACCGTAAAATGCCTGATTTTGAGAGTGATTGAAACTAATGAAAACATTGTTGGGGTAAAACCTAAAAGGAAAGGCCTAGCACCAAATTGCATTGGCCATCTGATCTAACTTCTGGAGGCAGTCAAAATGAGTATTTGAATTCTTCCCTTCGTTATTCCTGTGCTGAGATACAGTGTGCTCCAACCTGCTGTAAAATGCTTGATTTTGAGAGTGATCAAACTAATGAAAACATTGTTGGGGTAAAACCTAAAGGGAAAAGCCTAGCACCAAATTGCATTGGCCATCTGATCTAACTTCTGGATTCAGTCAAAATGAGTATTTGAATTTTCCCTACCTTATTCCTGTGCTGAAATACAGGGTGCTCCAACCCTGCAGTAAAATGCTTGATTTCTACAGTGATCGAAACTAATGAAAACATTGTAGGGGTAAGAACCTAAAGGGAAAGGTCTAGCACCAAATTGCATAGGCCATCTGATCTAACTTCTGGAGGCAGTCAAAATGAGTATTTGAATTCTTCCCTACGTTATTCCTGTGCTGAGATACAGTGTGCTCCAACCTGCTGTAAAATGCTTGATTTTGAGAGTGATCGAAACTAATGAAAACATTGTTGGGGTAAAACCTAAAGGGAAAGACCTAGCACCAAATTGCATTGGCCATCTGATCTAACTTCTGGAGGCAGTCAAAATGAGTATTTGAATTCTTCCCTACCTTATTCCTGTGCTGAGATACAGGGTGCTCCAACCCTTCAGTAAAATGCTTGATTTCGAGAGTGAGCGAAACTAATGAAAAATTGTTGGGGTAAAACCTAAAGGGAAAGACCTAGCACCAAATTGCATTGGCCATCTGATCTAACTTCTGGAGGCAGTCAAAATGATCTTTAGAATTCTTCCCTACCTTATTCCTGTGCTGAGATACAGGGTGCTCCAACCCTGCAGTAAACTGCTTGATTTCTACAGTGATCGAAACTAATGAAAACATTGTTGGGGTAAAACCTAAAGGGAAAGACCTAGCACCAAATTGCATTGGCCATCTGATCTAACTTCTGGAGGCAGTCAAAATGATCCTTGAATTCTTCCCTACCTTATTCCTGAGCAGAGATACAGGGTGCTCCAACCCTGCATTAAAATGCCTGATTTTGAGAGTGATTGAAACTAATGAAAACATTGTTTGGGTAAAACCTAAAGGGAAAGACCTAGCACCAAATTGCATTGGCCATCTGATCTAACTTCTGGAGGCAGTCCAAATGAGTATTTGAATTCTTCCTACCTTATTCCTGTGCTGAGATACAGGGTGCTCCAACCCTACAGTAAAATGCTTGATTTCAACAGTGAGCCGAAACTAATGAAAACATTGTTGGGGTAAAACCTAAAGGGAAAGACCTAGCACCAAATTGCATTGGCCATCTGATCTAACTTCTGGAGGCAGTCAAAATGATCCTTCCAAATTCTTCCCCATCTTATTCCTGTGCTGAGATACAGGGTGCTCCAACCCTGCAGTAAAATGCTTGATTTCTACAGTGATCAAAACTAATGAAAACATTGTTGGGGTAAAACCTAAAGGGAAAGACCTAGCACCAAATTGCATTGGCCATCTGATCTAACTTCTGGAGGCAGTCAAAATGAGTATTTGAATTCTTCCTACCTTATTCCTGTGCTGAGATACAGGGTGCTCCAACCCTACAGTAAAATGCTTGATTTTGAGAGTGATTGAAACTAATGAAAACATTGTTGGGGTAAAACCTAAAAGGAAAGGCCTAGCACCAAATTGCATTGTCCATCTGATCTAACTTCTGGAGGCAGTCAAAATGAGTATTTGAATTCTTCCCTACCTTATTCCTGTGCTGAGATACAGGTGCTCCAACCTGCTGTAAAATGCTTGATTTTGAGAGTGATCGAAACTAATGAAAACATTGTTGGGGTAAAACCTAAAGGGAAAAGCCTAGCACCAAATTGCATTGGCCATCTGATCTAACTTCTGGATTCAGTCAAAATGAGTATTTGAATTCTTCCCTACCTTATTCCTGTGCTGAGATACAGGGTGCTCCAACCCTGCAGTAAAATGCTTGATTTCTACAGTGATCGAAACTAATGAAAACATTGTAGGGATAAGAACCTAAAGGGAAAGGTCTAGCACCAAATTGCATTGGCCATCTGATCTAACTTCTGGAGGCAGTCAAAATGAGTATTTGAATTCTTCCCTACCTTATTCCTGTGCTGAGATACAGGGTGCTCCAACCCTGCAGTAAAATGCTTGATTTCGAGAGTGACCGAAACTAATGAAAACATTGTTGGGGTAAAACCTAAAGGGAAAGACCTAGCACCAAATTGCATTGGCCATCTGATCTAACTTCTGGAGGCAGTCAAAATGATCTTTAGAATTCTTCCCTACCTTTTTCCTCTGCTGAGATACAGGGTGCTCCAAGCCTGCATTAAAATGCTTTATTTCTAGAGTGAGCGAAACTAATGAAAACATTGTTGGGGTAAAACCTAAAGGAAAGACCTAGCACCAAATTGCATTGGCCATCTGATCTAACTTCTGGAGGCAGTCAAAATGATCTTTAGAATTCTTCCCTACCTTTTCCTCTGCTGAGATACAGGGTGCTCCAAGCCTGCATTAAAATGCTTTATTTCGAGAGTGAGCGAAACTAATGAAAACATTGTTGGGGTAAAACCTAAAGGGAAAGACCTAGCACCAAATTGCATTGGCCATCTGATCTAACTTCTGGAGGCAGTCAAAATAAGTATTTGCATTCTTCCCTACCTTATTCCTGTGCTGAGATACAGGGTGCTCCAAACCTACAGTAAAATGCTTGATTACAACAGTGACCGAAACTAATGAAAACATTGTTGGGGTAAAACCTAAAGGGAAAGACCTAGCACCAAATTGCATTGGCCATCTGATCTAACTTCTGGAGGCAGTCAAAATGAGGATTTGAATTCTTCCCTACCTTATTCCTGTGCTGAGATACAGGGTGCTCCAACCCTGCAGTAAAATGCTTGATTTCTACAGTGATTGAAACTAATGAAAACATTGTTGGGATAAAACCTAAAGGGAAAGACTTAGCACCAAATTGCATTGGCCATCTGATCTAACTTCTGGAGGCAGTCAAAATGAGTATTTGAATTCTTCCCTACCTTACTCCTGTGCTGAGATACAGGGTGCTCCAACCCTGCAGTAAAATGCTTGATTGCGAGAGTGAGCGAAACTAATGAAAACATTGTTGGGGTAAAACCTAAAGGGAAAGACCTAGCACCAAATTGCATTGGCCATCTGATCTAACTTCTGGAGGCAGTCCAAATGAGTATTTGAATTCTTCCCTACCTTATTCCTGTGCTGAGATACAGGGTGTTGCAACCCTACCGTAAAATGCCTGATTTTGAGAGTGATTGAAACTAATGAAAACATTGTTGGGGTAAAACCTAGAAGGAAAGGCCTAGCACCAAATTGCATTGGCCATCTGATCTAACTTCTGGAGGCAGTCAAAATGAGTATTTGAATTCTTCCCTACCTTTTTCCTCTGCTGAGATACAGTGTGCTCCAACCTGCTGTAAAATGCTTGATTTTGAGAGTGATCGAAACTAATGAAAACATTGTTGGGGTAAAACCTAAAGGGAAAAGCCTAGCACCAAATTGCATTGGCCATCTGATCTAACTTCTGGAGGCAGTCAAAATGAGTATTTGAATTCTTCCCTACCTTATTCCTGTGCTGAGATACAGGGTGCTCCAACCCTGCAGTAAAATGCTTGATTTCTACAGTGATCGAAACTAATGAAAACATTGTAGGGGTAAGAACCTAAAGGGAAAGACCTAGCACCAAATTGCATTGGCCATCTGATCTAACTTCTGGAGGCAGTCAAAATGAGTATTTGAATTCTTCCCTACCTTATTCCTGTGCTGAGATACAGGGTGCTCCAACCCTACAGTAAAATGCTTGATTTTGAGAGTGATTGAAACTTATGAAAACATAGTTGGGGTAAAACCTAAAGGGAAAGACCTAGCACCAAATTGCATTGGCCATCTGATCTAACTTCTGGAGGCAGTCAAAATGATCTTTAGAATTCTTCCCTACCTTTTTCCTCTGCTGAGATACAGGGTGCTCCAACCCTGCAGTAAAATTCTTGATTTCGAGAGTGAGCGAAACTAATGAAAACATTGTTGGGGTAAAACCTAAAGGGAAAGACCTAGCACCAAATTGCATTGGCCATCTGATCTAACTTCTGGAGGCAGTCCAAATGAGTATTTGAATTCTTCCCTACCTTATTCCTGTGCTGCGATACAGGGTGCTCCAAACCTACAGTAAAATGCTTGATTTCAAGAGTGAGCGAAACTAATGAAAACATTGTTGGGGTAAAACCTAAAGGGAAAGACCTAGCACCAAATTGCATTGTCCATCTGATCTAACTTCTGCAGGCAGTCAAAATGATCTTTAGAATTCTTCCCTACCTTATTCCTCTGCTGAGATACAGAGTGCTCCAACCCTGCAGTAAAATGCTTGATTTCTACAGTGAGCGAAAGTAATGAAAACATTGTTGGGGTAAAACCTAAAGGGAAAGACCTAGCACCAAATTGCCTTGTCCATCTGATCTAACTTCTGGAGGCAGTCAAAATGATCCTTACAATTCTTCCCTACCTTATTCCTGTGCTGAGATACAGGGTGCTCCAACCCTACATTAAAATGCTTGATTTTGAGAGTGGTTGAAACTAATGAAAACATTGTTGGGGTAAAACCTAAAGGGAAAGACCTAGCACCAAATTGCATTGGCCATCTGATCTAACTTCTGGAGGCAGTCAAAATGAGTATTTGAATTCTTCCCTACCTTATTCCTCTGCTGAGAAACAGGGTGTTGCAAACCTACCGTAAAATGCCTGATTTTGAGAGTGATTGAAACTAATGAAAACATTGTTGGGGTAAAACCTAAAAGGAAAGGCCTAGCACCAAATTGCATTGGCCATCTGATCTAACTTCTGGAGGCAGTCAAAATGAGTATTTGAATTCTTCCCTACCTTATTCCTGTTATTCCTGTGCTGAGATAAACAGTTGTGCTCCAACCTGCTGTAAAATGCTTGATTTTGAGAGTGATCGAAACTAATGAAAACATTGTTGGGGTAAAACCTAAAGGGAAAAGCCTAGCACCAAATTGCATTGGCCATCTGATCTAACTTCTGGATGCAGTCAAAATGAGTATTTGAATTCTTCCCTACCTTATTCCTGTGCTGAAATACAGGGTGCTCCAACCCTGCAGTAAAATGCTTGATTTCTACAGTGATCGAAACTAATGAAAACATTGTAGGGGTAAGAACCTAAAGGGAAAGGTCTAGCACCAAATTGCATAGGCCATCTGATCTAACTTCTGGAGGCAGTCAAAATGAGTATTTGAATTCTTCCCTACGTTATTCCTGTGCTGAGATACAGTGTGCTCCAACCTGCTGTAAAATGCTTGATTTTGAGAGTGATCGAAACTAATGAAAACATTGTTGGGGTAAAACCTAAAGGGAAAGACCTAGCACCAAATTGCATTGGCCATCTGATCTAACTTCTGGAGGCAGTCAAAATGAGTATTTGAATTCTTCCCTACCTTATTCCTGTGCTGAGATACAGGGTGCTCCAACCCTTCAGTAAAATGCTTGATTTCGAGAGTGAGCGAAACTAATGAAAAAATTGTTGGGGTAAAACCTAAAGGGAAAGACCTAGCACCAAATTGCATTGGCCATCTGATCTAACTTCTGCAGGCAGTCAAAATGATCTTTAGAATTCTTCCCTACCTTATTCCTGTGCTGAGATACAGGGTGCTCCAACCCTGCAGTAAACTGCTTGATTTCTACAGTGATCGAAACTAATGAAAACATTGTTGGGGTAAAACCTAAAGGGAAAGACCTAGCACCAAATTGCATTGGCCATCTGATCTAACTTCTGGAGGCAGTCCAAATGAGTATTTGAATTCTTCCCTACCTTATTCCTGTGCTGAGATACAGGGTGCTCCAACCCTACAGTAAAATGCTTGATTTCGAGAGTGAGCGAAACTAATGAAAACATTGTTGGGGTAAAACCTAAAGGGAAAGACCTAGCACCAAATTGCATTGGCCATCTGATCTAACTTCTGGAGGCAGTCAAAATGATCCTTTGAAATTCTTCCCTACCTTATTCCTGAGCAGAGATACAGGGTGCTCCAACCCTACATTAAAATGCCTGATTTTGAGAGTGATTGAAACTAATGAAAACATTGTTTGGGTAAAACCTAAAGGGAAAGACCTAGCACCAAATTGCATTGGCCATCTGATCTAACTTCTGGAGGCAGTCCAAATGAGTATTTGAATTCTTCCCTACCTTATTCCTGTGCTGAGATACAGGGTGCTCCAACCCTACAGTAAAATGCTTGATTTCTACAGTGAGCGAAAGTAATGAAAACATTGTTGGGGTAAAACCTAAAGGGAAAGACCTAGCACCAAATTGCATTGGCCATCTGATCTAACTTCTGGAGGCAGTCAAAATGATCCTTCCAATTCTTCCCCATCTTATTCCTGTGCTGAGATACAGGGTGCTCCAACCCTGCAGTAAACTGCTTGATTTCTACAGTGAGCGAAACTAATGAAAACATTGTTGGGGTAAAACCTAAAGGGAAAGACCTAGCACCAAATTGCATTGGCCATCTGATCTAACTTCTGGAGGCAGTCAAAATGAGTATTTGAATTCTTCCCTACCTTATTCCTGTGCTGAGATACAGGGTGTTGCAAACCTACCGTAAAATGCTTGATTTTGAGAGTGATTGAAACTAATGAAAACATTGTTGGGGTAAAACCTAAAAGGAAAGGCCTAACACCAAATTGCATTGTCCATCTGATCTAACTTCTGGAGGCAGTCAAAATGAGTATTTGAATTCTTCCCTACGTTATTCCTGTGCTGAGATACAGTGTGCTCCAACCTGCTGTAAAATGCTTGATTTTGAGAGTGATCGAAACTAATGAAAACATTGTTGGGGTAAAACCTAAAGGGAAAAGCCTAGCACCAAATTGCATTGGCCATCTGATCTAACTTCTGGATTCAGTCAAAATGAGTATTTGAATTTTTCCCTACCTTATTCCTGTGCTGAGATACAGGGTGCTCCAACCCTGCAGTAAACTGCTTGATTTCTACAGTGATCGAAACTAATGAAAACATTGTAGGGATAAGAACCTAAAGGGAAAGGTCTAGCACCAAATTGCATAGGCCATCTGATCTAACTTCTGGAGGCAGTCAAAATGAGTATTTGAATTCTTCCCTACCTTACTCCTGTGCTGAGATACAGGGTGCTCCAACCCTGCAGTAAAATGCTTGATTGCGAGAGTGACCGAAAGTAATGAAAACATTGTTGGGGTAAAACCTAAAGGGAAAGACCTAGCACCAAATTGCATTGGCCATCTGATCTAACTTCTGGAGGCAGTCAAAATGATCTTTAGAATTCTTCCCTACCTTTTTCCTCTGCTGAGATACAGGGTGCTCCAAGCCTGCATTAAAATGCTTTATTTCGAGAGTGAGCGAAAGTAATGAAAACATTGTTGGGGTAAAACCTAAAGGGAAAGACCTAGCACCAAATTGCATTGGCCATCTGATCTAACTTCTGGAGGCAGTCAAAATGATCTTTAGAATTCTTCCCTACCTTTTTCCTCTGCTGAGATACAGGGTGCTCCAAGCCTGCATTAAAATGCTTTATTTCGAGAGTGAGCGAAAGTAATGAAAACATTGTTGGGGTAAAACCTAAAGGGAAAGACCTAGCACCAAATTGCATTGGCCATCTGATCTAACTTCTGGAGGCAGTCAAAATGAGTATTTGCATTCTTCCCTACCTTATTCCTGTGCTGCGATACAGGGTGCTCCAAACCTACAGTAAAATGCTTGATTACAACAGTGACCGAAACTAATGAAAACATTGTTGGGGTAAAACCTAAAGGGAAAGGCCTAGCACCAAATTGCATTGGCCATCTGATCTAACTTCTGGAGGCAGTCAAAATGAGGATTTGAATTCTTCCCTACCTTATTCCTGTGCTGAGATACAGGGTGCTCCAACCCTGCAGTAAACTGCTAGATTTCTACAGTGATTGAAACTAATGAAAACATTGTAGGGATAAGAACCTAAAGGGAAAGGTCTAGCACCAAATTGCATAGGCCATCTGATCTAACTTCTGGAGGCAGTCAAAATGAGTATTTGAATTCTTCCCTACCTTACTCCTGTGCTGAGATACAGGGTGCTCCAACCCTGCAGTAAAATGCTTGATTGCGAGAGTGAGCGAAACTAATGAAAACATTGTTGGGGTAAAACCTAAAGGGAAAGACCTAGCACCAAATTGCATTGGCCATCTGATCTAACTTCTGGAGGCAGTCAAAATGAGTATTTGAATTCTTCCCTACCTTATTCCTGTGCTGAGATACAGGGTGCTCCAACCCTTCAGTAAAATGCTTGATTTCGAGAGTGAGCGAAACTAATGAAAAAATTGTTGGGGTAAAACCTAAAGGGAAAGACCTAGCACCAAATTGCATTGGCCATCTGATCTAACTTCTGGAGGCAGTCAAAATGATCTTTAGAATTCTTCCCTACCTTTTTCCTCTGCTGAGATACAGGGTGCTCCAACCCTGCAGTAAAATTCTTGATTTCGAGAGTGAGCGAAACTAATGAAAACATTGTTGGGGTAAAACCTAAAGGGAAAGACCTAGCACCAAATTGCATTGGCCATCTGATCTAACTTCTGGAGGCAGTCCAAATGAGTATTTGAATTCTTCCCTACCTTATTCCTGTGCTGCGATACAGGGTGCTCCAAACCTACAGTAAAATGCTTGATTTCAAGAGTGAGCGAAACTAATGAAAACATTGTTGGGGTAAAACCTAAAGGGAAAGACCTAGCACCAAATTGCATTGTCCATCTGATCTAACTTCTGCAGGCAGTCAAAATGATCTTTAGAATTCTTCCCTACCTTATTCCTCTGCTGAGATACAGGGTGCTCCAACCCTGCAGTAAAATGCTTGATTACTACAGTGAGCGAAAGAAATGAAAACATTGTTGGGGTAAAACCTAAAGGGAAAGACCTAGCACCAAATTGCATTGGCCATCTGATCTAACTTCTGGAGGCAGTCAAAATGAGTATTTGAATTCTTCCCTACCTTATTCCTGTGCTGAGATACAGGGTGCTCCAACCCTACCGTAAAATGCCTGATTTTGAGAGTGATTGAAACTAATGAAAACATTGTTGGGGTAAAACCTAAAAGGAAAGGCCTAACACCAAATTGCATTGGCCATCTGATCTAAATTCTGGAGGCAGTCAAAATGAGTATTTGAATTCTTCCCTACGTTATTCCTGTGCTGAGATACAGTGTGCTCCAACCTGCTGTAAAATGCTTGATTTTGAGAGTGATCGAAACTAATGAAAACATTGTTGGGGTAAAACCTAAAGGGAAAAGCCTAGCACCAAATTGCATTGGCCATCTGATCTAACTTCTGGATTCAGTCAAAATGAGTATTTGAATTTTTCCCTACCTTTTTCCTCTGCTGAGATACAGGGTGCTCCAACCCTGCAGTAAACTGCTTGATTTCTACAGTGATCGAAACTAATGAAAACATTGTAGGGATAAGAACCTAAAGGGAAAGGTCTAGCACCAAATTGCATAGGCCATCTGATCTAACTTCTGGAGGCAGTCAAAATGAGTATTTGAATTCTTCCCTACCTTACTCCTGTGCTGAGATACAGGGTGCTCCAACCCTGCAGTAAAATGCTTGATTGCGAGAGTGACCGAAAGTAATGAAAACATTGTTGGGGTAAAACCTAAAGGGAAAGACCTAGCACCAAATTGCATTGGCCATCTGATCTAACTTCTGGAGGCAGTCAAAATGAGTATTTGAATTCTTCCCTACCTTACTCCTGTGCTGAGATACAGGGTGCTCCAACCCTGCAGGAAAATGCTTGATTGTGAGAGTGATCGAAACTAATGAAAACATTGTTGGGGTAAAACCTAAAGGGAAAGACCTAGCACCAAATTGCATTGGCCATCTGATCTAACTTCTGGAGGCAGTCAAAATGATCTTTAGAATTCTTCCCTACCTTTTTCCTCTGCTGAGATACAGGGTGCTCCAAGCCTGCATTAAAATGCTTTATTTCGAGAGTGAGCGAAAGTAATGAAAACATTGTTGGGGTAAAACCTAAAGGGAAAGACCTAGCACCAAATTGCATTGGCCATCTGATCTAACTTCTGGAGGCAGTCAAAATGAGTATTTGCATTCTTCCCTACCTTATTCCTGTGCTGCGATACAGGGTGCTTCAAACCTACAGTAAAATGCTTGATTACAACAGTGACCGAAACTAATGAAAACATTGTTGGGGTAAAACCTAAAGGGAAAGGCCTAGCACCAAATTGCATTGGCCATCTGATCTAACTTCTGGAGGCAGTCAAAATGAGGATTTGAATTCTTCCCTACCTTATTCCTGTGCTGAGATACAGGGTGCTCCAACCCTGCAGTAAAATGCTAGATTTCTACAGTGATTGAAACTAATGAAAACATTGTAGGGATAAGAACCTAAAGGGAAAGGTCTAGCACCAAATTGCGTTGGCCATCTGATCTAACTTCTGGAGGCAGTCAAAATGAGTATTTGAATTCTTCCCTACCTTACCCTGTGCTGAGATACAGGGTGCTCCAACCCTGCAGTAAAATGCTTGATTGCGAGAGTGACCGAAAGTAATGAAAACATTGTTGGGGTAAAACCTAAAGGGAAAGACCTAGCACCAAATTGCATTGGCCATCTGATCTAACTTCTGCAGTCAAAATGAGTATTTGAATTCTTCCCTACCTTACTCCTGTGCTGAGATACAGGGTGCTCCAACCCTGCAGGAAAATGCTTGATTGAAAACTAATGAAAACATTGTTGGGGTAAAACCTAAAGGGAAAGACCTAGCACCAAATTTCATTGGCCATCTGATCTAACTTCTGGAGGCAGTCAAAATGATCTTTAGAATTCTTCCCTACCTTTTTCCTCTGCTGAGATACAGGGTGCTCCAAACCTACGGTAAAATGCTTGATTACAACAGTGACCGAAACTAATGAAAACATTGTTGGGGTAAAACCTAAAGGGAAAGACCTAGCACCAAATTGCATTGGCCATCTGATCTAACTTCTGGAGGCAGTGAAAATGATCTTTAGAATTCTTCCCTACGTTATTCCTGTGCTGAGATACAGGGTGCTCCAACCCTGCAGTAAAATGCTTGATTTCTGCAGTGATCAAAACTAATTAAAATATTGTTTGGGTAAAACCTAAAGGGAAAGGCCTAGCACCAAATTGCATTGGCCATCTGATCTAACTTCTGGAGGCAGTCAAAATGAGTATTTGAATTCTTCCCTACCTTATTCCTGTGCTGAGATACAGGGTGCTCCAACCCTACAGTAAAATGCTTGATTTTGAGAGTGATTGAAACTAATGAAAACATTGTTGGGGTAAAACCTAAAGGGAAAGACCTAGCACCAAATTGCATTGGCCATCTGATCTACCTTCTGGAGGCAGTCAAAATGATCCATACAATTCTTCCCTACCTTATTCCTGTGCTGAGATTCAGGGTGCTACAACCCTGCAGTAAACTGCTTGATTTCGAGAGTGAGCGAAACTAATGAAAACATTGTTGGGGTAAAACCTAAAAGGAAAGGCCTAGCACCAAATTGCATTGGCCATCTGATCTAACTTCTGGAGGCAGTCAAAATGAGCCTTACAATTCTTCCCTACCTTATTCCTGTGCTGAGATACAGGGTGCTCCAACCCTGCAGTAAAATGCTTGATTTCTGCAGTGATAAAAACTAATTAAAATATTGTTTGGGTAAAACCTAAAGGGAAAGGCCTAGCACCAAATTGCATTGGCCATCTGATCTAACTTCTGGAGGCAGTCAAAATGAGTATTTGAATTCTTCCCTACCTTACTCCTGTGCTGAGATACAGGGTGCTCCAACCCTGCAGTAAAATGCTTGATTTCGAGAGTGAGCGAAACTAATGAAAACATTGTTGGGGTAAAACCTAAAGGGAAAGACCTAGCACCAAATTGCATTGGCCATCTGATGTAACTTCTGGAGGCAGTCAAAATGAGTATTTGAATTCTTCCCTACCTTACTCCTGTGCTGAGATACAGGGTGCTCCAAGCCTGCAGTAAAATGCTTTATTTCGAGAGTGAGCGAAAGTAATAAAAACATTGTTGGGGTAAAACCTAAAGGGAAAGACCTAGCACCAAATTGCATTGGCCATCTGATCTAACTTCTGGAGGCAGTCCAAATGAGTATTTGAATTCTTCCCTACCTTATTCCTGTGCTGCGATACAGGGTGCTCCAAACCTACAGTAAAATGCTTGATTACAACAGTGACCGAAACTAATGAAAACATTGTTGGGGTAAAACCTAAAGGGAAAGACCTAGCACCAAATTGCATTGGCCATCTGATCTAACTTCTGGAGGCAGTCAAAATGATCTTTGAAGTCTTCCCTACGTTATTCCTCTGCTGAGATACAGGGTGCTCCAACCCTGCAGTAAAATGCTTGATTTCTGACAGTGATCAAAACTAATTAAAATATTGTTTGGGTAAAACCTAAAGGGAAAGGCCTGGCACCAAATTGCATTGGCCATCTGATCTAACTTCTGGAGGCAGTCAAAATGAGTATTTGAATTCTTCCCTACCTTATTCCTGTGCTGAGATACAGGGTGCTCCAACCCTGCAGTAAAATGCTTGATTTTGAGAGTGATTGAAACTAATGAAAACATTGTTGGGGTAAAACCTAAAGGGAAAGACCTAGCACCAAATTGCATTGGCCATCTGATCTAACTTCTGGAGGCAGTCAAAATGAGTATTTGAATTCTTCCCTACCTTACTTCCTGTGCTGAGATACAGGGTGCTCTAACCCTGCAGTAAAATGCTTGATTTCTACAGTGTGAGCGAAAGTAATGAAAACATTGTTGGGGTAAAACCTAAAGGGAAAGGCCTAGCACCAAATTGCATTGGCCATCTGATATAACTTCTGGAGGCAGTCAAAATGATCTTTAGAATTCTTCCCTACCTTATTCCTGTGCTGAGATACAGGGTGCTCCAACCTGGCAGTAAAATGCTTGATTTTGAGAGTGATCGAAACTAATGAAAACATTGTTGGGGTAAACCTAAAGGGAAAGACCTAGCACCAAATTGCATTGGCCATCTGATCTAACTTCTGGAGGCAGTCAAAATGATCCATTTGAATTCTTCCCTACCTTATTCCTGTGCTGAGATTCAGGGTGCTACAACCCTTCAGTAAAATTCTTGATTTTGAGAGTGAGCGAAACTAATGAAAACATTGTTGGGGTAAAACCTAAAGGGAAAGACTAGCACCAAATTGCATTGGCCATCTGATCTAACTTCTGGAGGCAGTCAAAATGAGCCTTTGAATTCTTCCCTACCTTATTCCTGTGCTGAGATACAGGGTGCTCCAACCCTGCAGTAAAATGCTTGATTTCTGCAGTGATAAAAACTAATTAAAACATTGTTTGGGTAAAACCTAAAGGGAAAGGCCTAGCACCAAATTGCATTGGCCATCTGATCTAACTTCTGGAGGCAGTCAAAATGAGTATTTGAATTCTTCCCTACCTTATTCCTGTGCTGAGATACAGGGTGTTGCAACCCTACAGTAAAATGCCTGATTTTGAGAGTGATTGAAACTAATGAAAACATTGTTGGGGTAAAACCTAAAAGGAAAGACCTGGCACCAAATTGCATTGTCCATCTGATCTAACTTCTGGAGGCAGTCAAAATGAGCCTTTACAATTCTTCCCTACCTTATTCCTGTGCTGAGATACAGGGTGCTCCAACCCTGCAGTAAAATGCTTGATTTTGAGAGTGATAGAAACTAATGAAAACTTTGTTGGGGTAAAACCTAAAGGGAAAGACCTAGCACCAAATTGCATTGGCCATCTGATCTAACTTCCGGAGGCAGTCAAAATGATCTTTGAATTCTTCCCTACCTTTTCCTCTGCTGAGATACAGGGTGCTCCAACCCTGCAGTAAAATGCTTGATTTCTAGTGTGAGCGAAAGTAATGAAAACATTGTTGGGGTAAAACCTAAAGGGAAAGCCTAGCACCAAATTGCATTGGCCATCTGATCTAACTTCTGGAGGCAGTCAAAATGATCTTTGAATTCTTCCCTACCTTTTTCCTCTGCTGAGATACAGGGTGCTCTAACCCTGCAGTAAAATGCTTGATTTCGAGAGTGAGCGAAACTAATGAAAACACTGTAGGGGTAAAACCTAAAGGGAAAGGCCTAGCACCAAATTGCATTGGCCATCTGATCTAACTTCTGGAGGCAGTCAAAATGAGTATTTGAATTCTTCCCTACCTTATTCCTGTGCTGAGATACAGGGTGCTCCAACCCTTCAGTAAAATTCTTGATTTTGAGAGTGATCGAAACTAATGAAAACATTGTAGGGATAAGAACCTAAAGGGAAAGGTCTAGCACCAAATTGCATAGGCCATCTGATCTAACTTCTGGAGGCAGTCAAAATGAGTATTTGAATTCTTCCCTACCTTACTCCTGTGCTGAGATACAGTGTGCTCCAACCCTGCAGTAAAATGCTTGATTGCGAGAGTGAGCGAAACTAATGAAAACATTGTTGGGGTAAAACCTAAAGGGAAAGACCTAGCACCAAATTGCATTGGCCATCTGATCTAACTTCTGGAGGCAGTCCAAATGAGTATTTGAATTCTTCCCTACCTTATTCCTGTGCTGCGATACAGGGTGCTCCAAACCTACAGTAAAATGCTTGATTACAACAGTGACCGAAACTAATGAAAACATTGTTGGGGTAAAACCTAAAGGGAAAGACCTAGCACCAAATTGCATTGGCCATCTGATCTAACTTCTGGAGGCAGTGAAAATGATCTTTGAAGTCTTCCCTACGTTATTCCAGTGCTGAGATACAGGGTGCTCCAACCCTGCAGTAAAATGCTTGATTTCTACAGTGATCAAAACTAATTAAAATATTGTTTGGGTAAAACCTAAAGGGAAAGGCCTAGCACCAAATTGCATTGGCCATCTGATCTAACTTCTGGAGGCAGTCAAAATGAGTATTTGAATTCTTCCCTACCTTATTCCTGTGCTGAGATACAGGGTGCTCCAACCCTACAGTAAAATGCTTGATTTTGAGAGTGATTGAAACTAATGAAAACATTGTTGGGGTAAAACCTAAAGGGAAAGACCTAGCACCAAATTGCATTGGCCATCTGATCTAACTTCTGGAGGCAGTCAAAATGAGTATTTGAATTCTTCCCTACCTTATTCCTGTGCTGAGATACAGGGTGCTCTAACCCTGCAGTAAAATGCTTGATTTTGAGAGTGAGCGAAACTAATGAAAACATTGTTGGGGTAAAACCTAAAGGGAAAGGCCTAGCACCAAATTGCATTGGCCATCTGATATAACTTCTGGAGGCAGTCAAAATGATCTTTAGAATTCTTCCCTACCTTATTCCTGTGCTGAGATACAGGGTGCTCCAACCTGGCAGTAAAATGCTTGATTTTGAGAGTGATCGAAACTAATGAAAACATTGTTGGGGTAAAACCTAAAGGGAAAGACCTAGCACCAAATTGCATTGGCCATCTGATCTAACTTCTGGAGGCAGTCAAAATGATCCATTTGAATTCTTCCCTACCTTATTCCTGTGCTGAGATTCAGGGTGCTCCAACCCTGCAGTAAAATGCTTGATTTCGAGAGTGAGCGAAACTAATGAAAACATTGTTGGGGTAAAACCTAAAGGGAAAGACCTAGCACCAAATTGCATTGGCCATCTGATCTAACTTCTGGAGGCAGTCAAAATGAGCCTTTGAATTCTTCCCTACCTTATTCCTGTGCTGAGATACAGGGTGCTCCAACCCTGCAGTAAAATGCTTGATTTCTGCAGTGATAAAAACTAATTAAAATATTGTTTGGGTAAAACCTAAAGGGAAAGGCCTAGCACCAAATTGCATTGGCCATCTGATCTAACTTCTGGAGGCAGTCAAAATGAGTATTTGAATTCTTCCCTACCTTATTCCTGTGCTGAGATACAGGGTGTTGCAACCCTACCGTAAAATGCCTGATTTTGAGAGTGATTGAAACTAATGAAAACATTGTTGGGGTAAAACCTAAAAGGAAAGGCCTGGCACCAAATTGCATTGTCCATCGGATCTAACTTCTGGAGGCAGTCAAAATGAGCCTTACAATTCTTCCCTACCTTATTCCTGTGCTGAGATACAGGGTGCTCCAACCCTGCAGTAAAATGCTTGATTTCGAGAGTGATAGAAACTAATGAAAACTTTGTTGGGGTAAAACCTAAAGGGAAAGACCTAGCACCAAATTGCATTGGCCATCTGATCTAACTTCTGGAGGCAGTCAAAATGATCCTTAGAATTCTTCCCTACCTTATTCCTGTGCTGAGATACAGGGTGCTCTAACCCTGCAGTAAAATGCTTGATTTCGAGAGTGAGCGAAACTAATGAAAACATTGTTGGGGTAAAACCTAAAGGGAAAGGCCTAGCACCAAATTGCATTGGCCATCTGATCTAACTTCTGGAGGCAGTCAAAATGATCCTTAGAATTCTTCCCTACCTTATTCCTGTGCTGAGATACAGGGTGCTCTAACCCTGCAGTAAAATGCTTGATTTCGAGAGTGAGCGAAACTAATGAAAACATTGTTGGGGTAAAACCTAAAGGGAAAGGCCTAGCACCAAATTGCATTGGCCATCTGATCTAACTTCTGGAGGCAGTCAAAATGAGTATTTGAATTCTTCCCTACCTTATTCCTGTGCTGAGATACAGGGTGCTCCAACCCTTCAGTAAAATTCTTGATTTTGAGAGTGATCGAAACTAATGAAAACATTGTAGGGATAAGAACCTAAAGGGAAAGGTCTAGCACCAAATTGCATAGGCCATCTGATCTAACTTCTGGAGGCAGTCAAAATGAGTATTTGAATTCTTCCCTACCTTACTCCTGTGCTGAGATACAGTGTGCTCCAACCCTGCAGTAAAATGCTTGATTTTGAGAGTGAGCGAAACTAATGAAAACATTGTTGGGGTAAAACCTAAAGGGAAAGACCTAGCACCAAATTGCATTGGCCATCTGATCTAACTTCTGGAGGCAGTCAAAATGAGTATTTGAATTCTTCCCTACCTTATTCCTGTGCTGAGATACAGGGTGCTCCAACCCTGCAGGAAAATGCTTGATTTCGAGAGTGATAGAAACTAATGAAAACATTGTTGGGGTAAAACCTAAAGGGAAAGACCTAGCACCAAATTGCATTGGCCATCTGATCTAACTTCCGGAGGCAGTCAAAATGATCTTTAGAATTCTTCCCTACCTTTTTCCTCTGCTGAGATACAGGGTGCTCCAACCCTACAGTAAAATGCTTGATTTTGAGAGTGATTGAAACTAATGAAAACATTGTTGGGGTAAAACCTAAAGGGAAAGACCTAGCACCAAATTGCATTGGCCATCTGATCTAACTTCTGGAGGCAGTCAAAATGAGTATTTGAATTCTTCCCTACCTTATTCCTCTGCTGAGATACAGGGTGCTCCAACCTGCTGTAAAATGCTTGATTTCTACAGTGAGCGAAACTAATGAAAACATTGTTGGGGTAAAACCTAAAGGGAAAGACCTAGCACCAAATTGCATTGGCCATCTGATCTAACTTCTGGAGGCAGTCAAAATGAGTATTTGAATTCTTCCCTACCTTATTCCTGTGCTGAGATACAGGGTGCTCCAACCCTACAGTAAAATGCTTGATTTTGAGAGTGATCGAAACTAATGGAAACGTTGTTGGGGTAAAACCTAAAGGGAAAAGCCTAGCACCAAATTGCATTGGCCATCTGATCTAACTTCTGGAGGCAGTCAAAATGAGTATTTGAATTCTTCCCTACCTTATTCCTGTGCTGAGATACAGGGTGCTCCAACCCTGCAGTAAAATGCTTGATTTCTACAGTGATCGAAACTAATGAAAACATTGTAGGGGTAAAACCTAAAGGGAAAGACCTAGCACCAAATTGCATAGGCCATCTGATCTAACTTCTGGAGGCAGTCAAAATGAGTATTTGAATTCTTCCCTACCTTACTCCTGTGCTGAGATACAGGGTGCTCTAAGCCTGCAGTAAAATGCTTGATTTCGAGAGTGATCGAAACTAATGAAAACATTGTTGGGGTAAAACCTAAAGGGAAAGACCTAGCACCAAATTGCATTGGCCATCTGATCTAACTTCTGGAGGCAGTCAAAATGATCCTCAGAATTCTTCCCTACCTTATTCCTGTGCTGAGATACAGGGTGCGCCAACCCTACAGTAAGATGCTTGATTTCTACAGTGATCGAAACTAATGAAAACATTGTTGGGGTAAAACCTAAAAGGAAAGACCTAGCACCAAATTGCATTGGCCATCTGATCTAACTTCTGGAGGCAGTCAAAATGAGTATTTGAATTCTTCCCTACCTTATTCCTCTGCTGAGATACAGGGTGCTCCAACCTGCTGTAAAATGCTTGATTTTGAGAGTGATCGAAACTAATGAAAAAGTTGTTGGGGTAAAACCTAAAGGGAAAAGCCTAGTACCAAATTGCATTGGCCATCTGACCAAACTTCTGGAGGCAGTCCAAGTGAGCATTTGAATTCTTCCCTACCTTTTTCCTCTGCTGAGATACAGGGTGCTCCAAACCTACAGTAAAATGCTTGATTTTGAGAGTGATTGAAACTAATGAAAACATTGTTGGGGTAAAACCTAAAGGGAAAGACCTAGCACCAAATTGCATTGGCCATCTGATCTAACTTCTGGAGGCAGTCAAAATGAGTATTTGAATTCTTCCCTGCCTTATTCCTGTGCTGAGATACAGGGTGCTCCAACCCTACAGTAAAATGCTTGATTTTGAGAGTGATTGAAACTAATGAAAACATTGTTGGGGTAAAACCTAAAGGGAAAGACCTAGCACCAAATTGCATTGGCCATCTGATCTAACTTCTGGAGGCAGTCAAAATGAGTATTTGAATTCTTCCCTGCCTTATTCCTGTGCTGAGACACAGGGTGTTGCAACCCTACCGTAAAATGCCTGATTTTGAGAGTGATTGAAACTAATGAACACATTGTTGGGGTAAAACCTAAAGGGAAAGACCTAGCACCAAATTGCATTGGCCATCTGATCTAACTTCTGGAGGCAGTCAAAATGAGTATTTGAATTCTTCCCTGCCTTGTTCCTGTGCTGAGATACAGGGTGCTCCAACCTGCTGTAAAATGCTTGATTTTGAGAGAGATCGAAACTAATGAAAAAATTGTTGGGGTAAAACCTAAAGGGAAAAGCCTAGTACGAAATTGCATTGTCCATCTGATGTAACTTCTGGAGGCAGTCAAAATGAGTATTTGAATTCTTCCCTACCTTACTCCTGTGCTGAGATACAGGGTGCTCCAACCCTCCAGTAAAATGCTTGATTTCTACAGTGATCGAAACTAATGAAAACATTGTAGGGGTAAAAACCTAAAGGGAAAGGTCTAGCACCAAATTGCATAGGCCATCTGATCTAACTTCTGGAGGCAGTCAAAATGAGCCTTACAATTCTTCCCTACCTTATTCCTGTGCTGAGATACAGGGTGCTCCAAACCTACAGTAAAATGCTTGATTACAACAGTGACCGAAACTAATGAAAACATTGTTGGGGTAAAACCTAAAGGGAAAGACCTAGCACCAAATTGCATTGGCCATCTGATCTAACTTCTGGAGGCAGTCAAAATGAGTATTTGAATTCTTCCCTACCTTATTCCTCTGCTGAGATACAGGGTGTTGCAACCCTACCGTAAACTGCCTGATTTTGAGAGTGATTGAAACTAATGAAAACATTGTTGGGGTAAAACCTAAAGGGAAAGACCTAGCACCAAATTGCATTGGCCATCTGATCTAACTTCTGGAGGCAGTCAAAATGATCCTCAGAATTCTACCCTACCTTATTCCTGTGCTGAGATACAGGGTGCGCAAACCCTATAGTAAGATGCTTGATTTCTACAGTGATCGAAACTAATGAAAACATTGTTGGGGTAAAACCTAAAAGGAAAGACCTAGCACCAAATTGCATTGGCCATCTGATCTAACTTCTGGAGGCAGTCAAAATGAGTATTTGAATTCTTCCCTACCTTATTCCTCTGCTGAGATACAGGGTGCTCCAACCTGCTGTAAAATGCTTGATTTTGAGAGTGATCGAAACTAATGAAAAAGTTGTTGGGGTAAAACCTAAAGGGAAAGACCTAGCACCAAATTGCATTGTCCATCTGATCTAACTTCTGGAGGCAGTCAAAATGAGCCTTACAATTCTTCCCTACCTTATTCCTGTTCTGAGATACAGGGTGCTCCAACCCTACAGTAAAATGCTTGATTTTGAGAGTGATTGAAACTAATGAAAACATTGTTGGGGTAAAACCTAAAGGGAAAGACCTAGCACCAAATTGCATTGGCCATCTGATCTACCTTCTGGAGGCAGTCAAAATGAGTATTTGAATTCTTCCCTGCCTTATTCCTGTGCTGAGACACAGGGTGCTCCAACCCTTCAGTAAAATGCTTGATTTCGAGAGTGAGCGAAACTAATGAAAACATTGTTGGGGTAAAACCTAAAAGGAAAGACCTAGCACCAAATTGCATTGGCCATCTGATCTAACTTCTGGAGGCAGTCAAAATGAGTATTTGAATTCTTCCCTGCCTTGTTCCTGTGCTGAGATACAGGGTGCGCCAACCCTACAGTAAGATGCTTGATGTCTACAGTGATCGAAACTAATGAAAACATTGTTGGGGTAAAACCTAAAAGGAAAGACCTAGCACCAAATTGCATTGGCCATCTGATCTAACTTCTGGAGGCAGTCAAAATGAGTATTTGAATTCTTCCCTACCTTATTCCTGTGCTGAGATACAGGGTGCTCCAACCTGCTGTAAAATGCTTGATTTTGAGAGAGATCGAAACTAATGAAAACATTGTTGGGGTAAAACCTAAAGGGAAAAGCCTAGTACCAAATTGCATTGTCCATCTGATGTAACTTCTGGAGGCAGTCAAAATGAGTATTTGAATTCTTCCCTACCTTATTCCTGTGCTGCGATACAGGGTGCTCCAACCCTCCAGTAAAATGCTTGATTTCTACAGTGATCGAAACTAATGAAAACATTGTAGGGGTAAAAACCTAAAGGGAAAGGTCTAGCACCAAATTGCATTGGCCATCTGATCTAACTTCTGGAGGCAGTCAAAATGATCTTTAGAATTCTTCCCTACCTTATTCCTGTGCTGAGATACAGGGTGCTCCAAACCTACAGTAAAATGCTTGATTACAACAGTGACCGAAACTAATGAAAACATTGTTGGGGTAAAACCTAAAGGGAAAGGCCTAGCACCAAATTGCATTGGCCATCTGATCTAACTTCTGGAGGCAGTCAAAATGAGTATTTGAATTCTTCCCTACCTTATTCCTTTGCTGAGATACAGGGTGCTCCAACCCTTCAGTAAAATGCTTGATTTCGAGAGTGAGCGAAACTAATGAAAACATTGTTGGGGTAAAACCTAAAGGGAAAGACCTAGCACCAAATTGCATTGGCCATCTGATGTAACTTCTGGAGGCAGTCAAAATGATCTTTAGAATTCTTCCCTACCTTTTTCCTCTGCTGAGATACAGGGTGCTCTAACCCTGCAGTAAAATGCTTGATTTCGAGTGTGAGCGAAAGTAATGAAAACATTGTTGGGGTAAAACCTAAAGGGAAAGGCCTAGCACCAAATTGCATTGGCCATCTGATCTAACTTCTGGAGGCAGTCAAAATGAGTATTTGAATTCTTCCTACCTTATTCCTCTGCTGAGAAACAGGGTGCTCCAAACTCCTGTAAAATGCTTGATTTCTGCAGTGAGCGAAAGTAATGAAAACATTGTTGGGGTAAAACCTAAAGGGAAAGACCTAGCACCAAATTGCATTGGCCATCTGATCTAACTTCTGGAGGCAGTCCAAATGAGTATTTGAATTCTTCCCTACCTTATTCCTGTGCTGAGATACAGGGTGCTCCGACAATGCAGTAAAATGCTTGATTTCGAGAGTGAGCGAAACTAATGAAAACATTGTTGGGGTAAAACCTAAAGGGAAAGACCTAGCACCAAATTGCATTGGCCATCTGATCTAACTTCTGGAGGCAGTCAAAATGATCCTTACAATTCTTCCCTATCTTATTCCTGTGCTGAGATACAGGGTGCTACAACCCTGCAGTAAACTGCTTGATTTCGAGAGTGAGCGAAACTAATGAAAATATTGTTGGGGTAAAACCTAAAGGGAAAGACCTAGCACCAAATTGCATTGGCCATCTGATCTAACTTCTGGAGGCAGTGAAAATGATCTTTAGAATTCTTCCCTACGTTATTCCTGTGCTGAGATACAGGGTGCTCCAACCCTGCAGTAAAATGCTTGATTTCTACAGTGATCAAAACTAATTAAAATATTGTTTGGGTAAAACCTAAAGGGAAAGGCCTAGCACCAAATTGCATTGGCCATCTGATCTAACTTCTGGAGGCAGTCAAAATGAGTATTTGAATTCTTCCCTACCTTATTCCTGTGCTGAGATACAGGGTGCTCCAACCTGCAGTAAAATGCTTGATTTTGAGAGTGATTGAAACTAATGAAAACATTGTTGGGGTAAAACCTAAAGGAAAGACCTAGCACCAAATTGCATTGGCCATCTGATCTAACTTCTGGAGGCAGTCAAAATGAGTATTTGAATTCTTCCTACCTTATTCCTGTGCTGAGATACAGGGTGCTCTAACCCTGCAGTAAAATGCTTGATTTCTACAGTGAGCGAAAGTAATGAAAACATTGTTGGGGTAAAACCTAAAGGGAAAGGCCTAGCACCAAATTGCATTGGCCATCTGATATAACTTCTGGAGGCAGTCAAAATGATCTTTAGAATTCTTCCCTACCTTATTCCTGTGCTGAGATACAGGGTGCTCCAACCTGGCAGTAAAATGCTTGATTTTGAGAGTGATCGAAACTAATGAAAACATTGTTGGGGTAGAACCTAAAGGGAAAGACCTAGCACCAAATTGCATTGGCCATCTGATCTAACTTCTGGAGGCAGTCAAAATGATCCATACAATTCTTCCCTACCTTATTCCTGTGCTGAGATTCAGGGTGCTACAACCCTGCAGTAAACTGCTTGATTTCGAGAGTGAGCGAAACTAATGAAAACATTGTTGGGGTAAAACCTAAAGGGAAAGACGTAGCACCAAATTGCATTGGCCATCTGATCTAACTTCTGGAGGCAGTCAAAATGAGCCTCACAATTCTTCCCTACCTTATTCCTGTGCTGAGATACAGGGTGCTCCAACCCTGCAGTAAAATGCTTGATTTCTGCAGTGATAAAAACTAATTAAAATAGTGTTTGGGTAAAACCTAAAGGGAAAGGCCTAGCACCAAATTGCATTGGCCATCTGATCTAACTTCTGGAGGCAGTCAAAATGAGTATTTGAATTCTTCCCTACCTTATTCCTGTGCTGAGATACAGGGTGTTGCAACCCTACCGTAAAATGCCTGATTTTGAGAGTGATTGAAACTAATGAAAACATTGTTGGGGCAAAACCTAAAAGGAAAGGCCTGGCACCAAATTGCATTGTCCATCGGATCTAACTTCTGGAGGCAGTCAAAATGAGCCTTACCATTCTTCCCTACCTTATTCCTGTGCTGAGATACAGGGTGCTCCAACCCTGCAGTAAAATGCTTGATTTCGAGAGTGATAGAAACTAATGAAAACTTTGTTGGGGTAAAACCTAAAGGGAAAGACCTAGCACCAAATTGCATTGGCCATCTGATCTAACTTCCGGAGGCAGTCAAAATGATCTTTAGAATTCTTCCCTACCTTTTTCCTCTGCTGAGATACAGGGTGCTCTAACCCTGCAGTAAAATGCTTGATTTCGAGTGTGAGCGAAAGTAATGAAAACATTGTTGGGGTAAAACCTAAAGGGAGAGGCCTAGCACCAAATTGCGTTGGCCATCTGATCTAACTTCTGGAGGCAGTCCAAATGATCTTTAGAATTCTTCCCTACCTTTTTCCTCTGCTGAGATACAGGGTGCTCTAACCCTGCAGTAAAATGCTTGATTTCGAGTGTGAGCGAAAGTAATGAAAACACTGTAGGGGTAAAACCTAAAGGGAAAGGCCTAGCACCAAATTGCATTGGCCATCTGATCTAACTTCTGGAGGCAGTCAAAATGAGTATTTGAATTCTTCCCTACCTTATTCCTGTGCTGAGATACAGGGTGCTCCAACCCTTCAGTAAAATTCTTGATTTTGAGAGTGATCGAAACTAATGAAAACATTGTAGGGATAAGAACCTAAAGGGAAAGGTCTAGCACCAAATTGCATAGGCCATCTGATCTAACTTCTGGAGGCAGTCAAAATGAGTATTTGAATTCTTCCCTACCTTACTCCTGTGCTGAGATACAGTGTGCTCCAACCCTGCAGTAAAATGCTTGATTGCGAGAGTGAGCGAAACTAATGAAAACATTGTTGGGGTAAAACCTAAAGGGAAAGACCTAGCACCAAATTGCATTGGCCATCTGATCTAACTTCTGGAGGCAGTCAAAATGAGTATTTGAATTCTTCCCTACCTTACTCCTGTGCTGAGATACAGGGTGCTCCAACCCTGCAGGAAAATGCTTGATTTCGAGAGTGATAGAAACTAATGAAAACATTGTTGGGGTAAAACCTAAAGGGAAAGACCTAGCACCAAATTGCATTGGCCATCTGATCTAACTTCCGGAGGCAGTCAAAATGATCTTTAGAATTCTTCCCTACCTTTTTCCTCTGCTGAGATACAGGGTGCTCTAACCCTACAGTAAAATGCTTGATTTTGAGAGTGAGCGAAAGTAATGAAAACACTGTAGGGGTAAAACCTAAAGGGAAAGGCCTAGCACCAAATTGCATTGGCCATCTGATCTAACTTCTGGAGGCAGTCAAAATGAGTATTTGAATTCTTCCCTACCTTATTCCTCTGCTGAGATACAGGGTGCTCCAACCTGCTGTAAAATGCTTGATTTCTACAGTGAGCGAAAGTAATGAAAACATTGTTGGGGTAAAACCTAAAGGGAAAGACCTAGCACCAAATTGCATTGGCCATCTGATCTAACTTCTGGAGGCAGTCAAAATGAGTATTTGAATTCTTCCCTACCTTATTCCTGTGCTGAGATACAGGGTGCTCCAACCCTACAGTAAAATGCTTGATTTTGAGAGTGATCGAAACTAATGAAAACGTTGTTGGGGTAAAACCTAAAGGGAAAAGCCTAGCACCAAATTGCATTGGCCATCTGATCTAACTTCTGGAGGCAGTCAAAATGAGTATTTGAATTCTTCCCTACCTTATTCCTGTGCTGAGATACAGGGTGCTCCAACCCTGCAGTAAAATGCTTGATTTCTACAGTGATCGAAACTAATGAAAACATTGTAGGGGTAAAACCTAAAGGGAAAGACCTAGCACCAAATTGCATAGGCCATCTGATCTAACTTCTGGAGGCAGTCAAAATGAGTATTTGAATTCTTCCCTACCTTACTCCTGTGCTGAGATACAGGGTGCTCTAAGCCTGCAGTAAAATGCTTGATTTCGAGAGTGATCGAAACTAATGAAAACATTGTTGGGGTAAAACCTAAAGGGAAAGACCTAGCACCAAATTGCATTGGCCATCTGATCTAACTTCTGGAGGCAGTCAAAATGATCCTCAGAATTCTTCCCTACCTTATTCCTGTGCTGAGATACAGGGTGCGCCAACCCTACAGTAAGATGCTTGATTTCTACAGTGATCGAAACTAATGAAAACATTGTTGGGGTAAAACCTAAAAGGAAAGACCTAGCACCAAATTGCATTGGCCATCTGATCTAACTTCTGGAGGCAGTCAAAATGAGTATTTGAATTCTTCCCTGCCTTATTCCTGTGCTGAGACACAGGGTGTTGCAACCCTACCGTAAAATGCCTGATTTTGAGAGTGATTGAAACTAATGAAAACATTGTTTGGGTAAAACCTAAAGGGAAAGACCTAGCACCAAATTGCATTGGCCATCTGATCTAACTTCTGGAGGCAGTCAAAATGAGTATTTGAATTCTTCCCTGCCTTGTTCCTGTGCTGAGATACAGGGTGCTCCAACCTGCTGTAAAATGCTTGATTTTGAGAGAGATCGAAACTAATGAAAAAATTGTTGGGGTAAAACCTAAAGGGAAAAGCCTAGTACGAAATTGCATTGTCCATCTGATGTAACTTCTGGAGGCAGTCAAAATGAGTATTTGAATTCTTCCCTACCTTACTCCTGTGCTGAGATACAGGGTGCTCCAACCCTCCAGTAAAATGCTTGATTTCTACAGTGATCGAAACTAATGAAAACATTGTAGGGGTAAAAACCTAAAGGGAAAGGTCTAGCACCAAATTGCATAGGCCATCTGATCTAACTTCTGGAGGCAGTCAAAATGATCTTTAGAATTCTTCCCTACCTTATTCCTGTGCTGAGATACAGGGTGCTCCAAACCTACAGTAAAATGCTTGATTACAACAGTGACCGAAACTAATGAAAACATTGTTGGGGTAAAACCTAAAGGGAAAGACCTAGCACCAAATTGCATTGGCCATCTGATCTAACTTCTGGAGGCAGTCAAAATGATCCGTACAATTCTTCCCTATCTTATTCCTGTGCTGAGATACAGGGTGCTACAACCCTGCAGTAAACTGCTTGATTTCGAGAGTGAGCGAAACTAATGAAAACATTGTTGGGGTAAAACCTAAAGGGAAAGACCTAGCACCAAATTGCATTGTCCATCTGATCTAACTTCTGGAGGCAGTCAAAATGAGCCTTACAATTCTTCCCTACCTTATTCCTGTGCTGAGATACAGGGTGCTCCAAACCTACAGTAAAATGCTTGATTACAACAGTGACCGAAACTAATGAAAACATTGTTGGGGTAAAACCTAAAGGGAAAGACCTAGCACCAAATTGCATTGGCCATCTGATCTAACTTCTGGAGGCAGTCAAAATGAGTATTTGAATTCTTCCCTACCTTATTCCTCTGCTGAGATACAGGGTGTTGCAACCCTACCGTAAACTGCCTGATTTTGAGAGTGATTGAAACTAATGAAAACATTGTTGGGGTAAAACCTAAAGGGAAAGACCTAGCACCAAATTGCATTGGCCATCTGATCTAACTTCTGGAGGCAGTCAAAATGATCCTCAGAATTCTACCCTACCTTATTCCTGTGCTGAGATACAGGGTGCGCCAACCCTATAGTAAGATGCTTGATTTCTACAGTGATCGAAACTAATGAAAACATTGTTGGGGTAAAACCTAAAGGGAAAGACCTAGCACCAAAATGCATTGGCCATCTGATCTAACTTCTGGAGGCAGTCAAAATGAGTATTTGAATTCTTCCCTACCTTATTCCTCTGCTGAGATACAGGGTGCTCCAACCCTACAGTAAAATGCTTGATTTTGAGAGTGATCGAAACTAATGAAAAAGTTGTTGGGGTAAAACCTAAAGGGAAAAGCCTAGTACCAAATTGCATTGGCCATCTGACCAAACTTCTGGAGGCAGTCCAAGTGAGCATTTGAATTCTTCCCTACCTTATTCCTGTGCTGAGATACAGGGTGCTCCAAACCTACAGTAAAATGCTTGATTTCAAGAGTGAGCGAAACTAATGAAAACATTGTTGGGGTAAAACCTAAAGGGAAAGACCTAGCACCAAATTGCATTGTCCATCTGATCTAACTTCTGGAGGCAGTCAAAATGAGCCTTACAATTCTTCCCTACCTTATTCCTGTTCTGAGATACAGGGTGCTCCAACCCTACAGTAAAATGCTTGATTTTGAGAGTGATTGAAACTAATGAAAACATTGTTGGGGTAAAACCTAAAGGGAAAGACCTAGCACCAAATTGCATTGGCCATCTGATCTACCTTCTGGAGGCAGTCAAAATGAGTATTTGAATTCTTCCCTGCCTTATTCCTGTGCTGAGACACAGGGTGCTCCAACCCTACAGTAAAATGCTTGATTTTGAGAGTGATTGAAACTAATGAAAACATTGTTGGGGTAAAACCTAAAGGGAAAGACCTAGCACCAAATTGCATTGGCCATCTGATCTAACTTCTGGAGGCAGTCAAAATGAGTATTTGAATTCTTCCCTGCCTTGTTCCTGTGCTGAGATACAGGGTGCGCCAACCCTACAGTAAGATGCTTGATGTCTACAGTGATCGAAACTAATGAAAACATTGTTGGGGTAAAACCTAAAAGGAAAGACCTAGCACCAAATTGCATTGGCCATCTGATGTAACTTCTGGAGGCAGTCAAAATGAGTATTTGAATTCTTCCCTACCTTATTCCTGTGCTGAGATACAGGGTGCTCCAACCTGCTGTAAAATGCTTGATTTTGAGAGAGATCGAAACTAATGAAAACATTGTTGGGGTAAAACCTAAAGGGAAAAGCCTAGTACCAAATTGCATTGTCCATCTGATGTAACTTCTGGAGGCAGTCAAAATGAGTATTTGAATTCTTCCCTACCTTATTCCTGTGCTGCGATACAGGGTGCTCCAACCCTCCAGTAAAATGCTTGATTTCTACAGTGATCGAAACTAATGAAAACATTGTAGGGGTAAAAACCTAAAGGGAAAGGTCTAGCACCAAATTGCATAGGCCATCTGATCTAACTTCTGGAGGCAGTCAAAATGATCTTTAGAATTCTTCCCTACCTTATTCCTGTGCTGAGATACAGGGTGCTCCAAACCTACAGTAAAATGCTTGATTACAACAGTGACCGAAACTAATGAAAACATTGTTGGGGTAAAACCTAAAGGGAAAAGCCTAGCACCAAATTGCGTTGGCCATCTGATCTAACTTCTGGAGGCAGTCAAAATGAGTATTTGAATTCTTCCCTACCTTATTCCTTTGCTGAGATACAGGGTGCTCCAACCCTTCAGTAAAATGCTTGATTTCGAGAGTGAGCGAAACTAATGAAAACATTGTTGGGGTAAAACCTAAAGGGAAAGACCTAGCACCAAATTGCATTGGCCATCTGATGTAACTTCTGGAGGCAGTCAAAATGATCTTTAGAATTCTTCCCTACCTTTTTCCTCTGCTGAGATACAGGGTGCTCTAACCCTGCAGTAAAATGCTTGATTTCGAGTGTGAGCGAAAGTAATGAAAACATTGTTGGGGTAAAACCTAAAGGGAAAGGCCTAGCACCAAATTGCGTTGGCCATCTGATCTAACTTCTGGAGGCAGTCAAAATGAGTATTTGAATTCTTCCCTACCTTATTCCTCTGCTGAGAAACAGGGTGCTCCAAACTCCTGTAAAATGCTTGATTTCTGCAGTGAGCGAAAGTAATGAAAACATTGTTGGGGTAAAACCTAAAGGGAAAGACCTAGCACCAAATTGCATTGGCCATCTGATCTAACTTCTGGAGGCAGTCCAAATGAGTATTTGAATTCTTCCCTACCTTATTCCTGTGCTGAGATACAGGGTGCTCCGACAATGCAGTAAAATGCTTGATTTCGAGAGTGAGCGAAACTAATGAAAACATTGTTGGGGTAAAACCTAAAGGGAAAGACCTAGCACCAAATTGCATTGGCCATCTGATCTAACTTCTGGAGGCAGTCAAAATGATCCTTACAATTCTTCCCTATCTTATTCCTGTGCTGAGATACAGGGTGCTACAACCCTGCAGTAAACTGCTTGATTTCGAGAGTGAGCGAAACTAATGAAAATATTGTTGGGGTAAAACCTAAAGGGAAAAGCCTAGCACCAAATTGCATTGGCCATCTGATCTAACTTCTGGAGGCAGTCAAAATGATCCTTAGAATTCTTCCTACCTTATTCCTGTGCTGAGATACAGGGTGCTCCAACCCTGCAGTAAAATGCTTGATTTCTACAATGATCGAAACTAATGAAAACATTGTTGGGGTAAAACCTAAAGGGAAAGACCTAGCACCAAATTGCATTGGCCATCTGATCTAACTTCTGGAGGCAGTCAAAATGAGTATTTGAATTCTTCCCTACCTTACTCCTGTGCTGAGATACAGGGTGCTCTAACCCTGCAGTAAAATGCTTGATTTCTACAGTGAGCGAAAGTAATGAAAACATTGTTGGGGTAAAACCTAAAGGGAAAGGCCTAGCACCAAATTGCATTGGCCATCTGATCTAACTTCTGGAGGCAGTCAAAATGATCTTTAGAATTCTTCCCTACCTTATTCCTGTGCTGAGATACAGGGTGCTCCAACCTGGCAGTAAAATGCTTGATTTTGAGAGTGATCGAAACTAATGAAAACATTGTTGGGGTAGAACCTAAAGGGAAAGACCTAGCACCAAATTGCATTGGCCATCTGATCTAACTTCTGGAGGCAGTCAAAATGATCTTTAGAATTCTTCCCTACCTTCTTCCTCTGCTGAGATACAGGGTGCTCCAACCTGCTGTAAAATGCTTGATTTCTACAGTGAGCGAAACTAATGAAAACATTGTTGGGGTAAAAGCTAAAGGGAAAGACCTAGCACCAAATTGCATTGGCCATCTGATCTAACTTCTGGAGGCAGTCAAAATGATCTTTAGAATTCTTCCCTACCTTTTTCCTCTGCTGAGATACAGGGTGCTCTAACCCTGCAGTAAAATGCTTGATTTCGAGTGTGAGCGAAAGTAATGAAAACATTGTTGGGGTAAAACCTAAAGGGAAAGGCCTAGCACCAAATTGCATTGGCCATCTGATCTAACTTCTGGAGGCAGTCAAAATGAGTATTTGAATTCTTCCCTACCTTATTCCTCTGCTGAGAAACAGGGTGCTCCAAACTCCTGTAAAATGCTTGATTTCTGCAGTGAGCGAAAGTAATGAAAACATTGTTGGGGTAAAACCTAAAGGGAAAGACCTAGCACCAAATTGCATTGGCCATCTGATCTAACTTCTGGAGGCAGTCCAAATGAGTATTTGAATTCTTCCCTACCTTATTCCTGTGCTGAGATACAGGGTGCTCCGACAATGCAGTAAAATGCTTGATTTCGAGAGTGAGCGAAACTAATGAAAACATTGTTGGGGTAAAAACCTAAAGGGAAAGACCTAGCACCAAATTGCATTGGCCATCTGATCTAACTTCTGGAGGCAGTCAAAATGATCCTTACAATTCTTCCCTATCTTATTCCTGTGCTGAGATACAGGGTGCTCAACCCTGCAGTAAACTGCTTGATTTCGAGAGTGAGCGAAACTAATGAAAATATTGTTGGGGTAAAACCTAAAGGGAAAAGCCTAGCACCAAATTGCATTGGCCATCTGATCTAACTTCTGGAGGCAGTCAAAATGATCCTTAGAATTCTTCCCTACCTTATTCCTGTGCTGAGATACAGGGTGCTCCAACCCTGCAGTAAAATGCTTGATTTCTACAATGATCGAAACTAATGAAAACATTGTTGGGGTAAAACCTAAAGGGAAAGACCTAGCACCAAATTGCATTGGCCATCTGATCTAACTTCTGGAGGCAGTCAAAATGAGTATTTGAATTCTTCCCTACCTTATTCCTGTGCTGAGATACAGGGTGCTCTAACCCTGCAGTAAAATGCTTGATTTCTACAGTGAGCGAAAGTAATGAAAACATTGTTGGGGTAAAACCTAAAGGGAAAGGCCTAGCACCAAATTGCATTGGCCATCTGATCTAACTTCTGGAGGCAGTCAAAATGATCTTTAGAATTCTTCCCTACCTTATTCCTGTGCTGAGATACAGGGTGCTCCAACCTGGCAGTAAAATGCTTGATTTTGAGAGTGATCGAAAACTAATGAAAACATTGTTGGGGTAAAACCTAAAGGGAAAGACCTAGCACCAAATTGCATTGTCCATCTGATCTAACTTCTGAGGCAGTCAAAATGA
>WWNC01000330.1:0-74054 GCA_011125475.1 Melanerpes aurifrons | reverse complement strand
ATTCTTCCTATCTTATTCTTGTGCTGAGATACAGGGTGCTCATCGTGCTGTAAAATACTTGATTGCCAGAGTGAGCGAAACTAATGAGAACATAGTTGGGTTAAAACCTAGGAAAGGCCAAGCACCAGAATTGCATTGGCCATCTGAATCTAACTTCTGCATATAGCCAAACTGATCCTCAGAATTCTTCCCTATCTTATTCTTGTGCTGAGATACAGGGTGCTCCAACCTGCTGTAAAATGCTTGATTTCGAGAGTGAGCGAAACTAATGAGAACATTGTTGTTTTAATACCTAAAAAGGGAAAGGCCAAGCACCAAATTGCATTGGCTATCTAATCTCTAACTTCTGGAGGCAGTCAAACTGATCCTTAGAATTCTTCCCTGCCTCTTTCCTCAGCTGAGATACAGGGTGCTCAAACCTGCTGCAAATGCCTGATTTCGAGACTAGGCCAGAAACTAATGAAAAGTTTGTTGGGGTAAAACCTAAAGGAAAGGCCAAGCACCAAATTTCATTGGCCATCTGATCTAACTTCTGGAGGCGGTCAAAATGAGTATTTGAATTCTTCCCTACCTTTTCCTCTACTGAGATACAGAGCGCTCAAACGTCTTTAGAATGCTTGATTTCGAGAGTGAGCGAAACTAATGAAAGCATTGTTGGGTGAAACCTAAAGGAAAGGAATAGCAGCAAATTGCATTGGCTATCTAATCTAACTTCTGGAGGCAGTCAAAATGAGTATTAGAATTCTTCCCTATCTTATTCTTGCGCTGAAATACAGCGTGCTCCAACTATGTAAAATGCTTGATTTTGAGAGTAGGCAGAAACTAATGAAAACATTGTGGGGGTAAAACCTAAAAGGGAAAGAATAGCAGCAAATTTCATTGGCCATCTGAGTCTAACTTCTGGAGGCAGTCAAAGTGATCCTTAGAATTCTTCCCTGCCTCTTTCCTCTACTGAGATACAGAGCGCTCCAACGTCTTTAGAATGCTTGATTTCGAGTGAGCGAAAATAATGAAAGCATTGTTGGGGTGAAACCTAAAGGAAAGGAATAGCAGCGAATGCATTGGCTATCTTAATCTTCTGGATCAAACTGAACCTTAGAATTCTTCCTGCCTCGTTTCTCAGCTGAGATACAGGGTGCTCCAACCTGCTGTAAAATGCCTGATTTCGATGAAAACTAATTTGTTGGGGTAAAACCTAAAGGAAAGGCCTAACACCAATTGCATTGGCCATCTGATTTAACTTCTGGAGGCAGTCAAAATGAATATTTGGCTGAAATACAGCGTGCTCCATCATGCTGTAAAATGCTTGATTTCGAGTGAGCGAAAGTAATGAAAACATTGTTGAAGGGTAAAACCTAGAGGAAAGGCCTAACACCATTGCATAGGCCATCTGATCTAACTTCTGGCGGCCGTCAAAATGAGTATTTGAATTCTTCCTACCGCTTTCCTCTGCTGAGATACAGGGTGCTCCCACCCTGCTGTAAAATACTTGATTTCGGAGTGAGCGATACTAATGAAAACTTTGTTGGGTTAAAACCATAAGGAAAGGCCTAGCACCAAATTGCTTTGCACATGTGATCTAACTTCTGGAGGCAGTCAAAATGAGTATTTGAATTCTTCCCTACCTCTTTCCTCTACTGAGATGATGACAAAGCACTCCAACGTCTTTAGAATGCTTGATTTCGAGAGTGAGCGAAAATAATGAAAGCATTGTTGGGGTGAAACCTAAAGGGAAAGGCCAAGCAGCAAATTGCATTGGCTATCTAATCCTAACTTCTGAGGCAGTCAAACTGATCCTTAGAATTCTTCCTGACTCTTTCCTCAGCTGAGATACAGGTGCTCCAACCTGCTGTAAAATGCCTGATTTCGAGAGTGAGCGAAACTAATGAAAACATTGTTGGGGTAAAACCTAAAGGGAAAGGCCTAACAGCAATTGCATTATTATCTGATTTAACTTCTGGAGGCAGTCAAAATGAGTATTTGAATTCTTCCCTACCGCTTTCCTCTGCTGAAAATACAGCGTGCTCCATCATGCTGTAAAATGCTGATTTTGAGAGTGAGCAGAAAGTAATGAAAACATTGTTGGGTAAAACCTAGAGGAAAGGCCTAACACCAAATTGCATAGGCCATCTGATCTAACTTCTGAAGGCCGTCAAAATGAGTAATTGAATTCTTCCCTATTTTTCTCTCTGCAGAGATACAGGGTGCTCCACGCTGCTGTAAATGCTTGATTTCGAGTGAGTGAATTTAATGGGAACATTGTTGTGGTTAATACCTAAAGGGAAAGGCCATGCACCAAATTTCATTGGCCATCTGATCTAACTTCTGCATATAGCCAAACTGATCCTTAGAATTCTTCCTATCTTATTCTTGTGCTGAGATACAGGGTGCTCCAACTGCTGTAAAATGCTTGATTTCGAGAGTGAGGCAAGAAACTAATGAGAACATTGTTGGTTTTAATACCTAAAGGGAAAGGCCAAGCACCAAATTGCATTGGCCATCTGATCTAACTTCTGCATATAGCCAAACTGATCCTTAGAATTCTTCCCTATCTTATTCTTGTGCTGAGATACAGGGTGCTCCAACCTGATGTAAAATGCTTGATTTCGAGAGTGAGCGAAACTAATGAAAACTTTGTTAAGTTAAAACCATATGGAAAAAGGCCTAGCACCAAATTGCATAGGCCATCTGATCTAACTGGAGGCAGTCAAAGTGAGTATTTGAATTCTTCCTACCGCATTCCTCTGCTGAAATACAGCATGCTCCATCATGCTGTAAATGTGATTTCGAGAGTGAGCGAAAATAATGAAAGCATTGTTGGGGTAAAACCATAAAGGAAAGGCCAAGCACCAAATTGCATTGGCCATCTGATCTAACTTCTGGAGGCCGTCAAAATGAGGATTTGAATTCTTCCTACCTCTTTTCTCTACTGAGATACAGAGTCTAACGTCTTCAGAATGCTTGATTTCGAGAGTGAGCGAAAATAATGAAAGCATTGTTGGGGTGAAACCTAAAGGAAAGGAATAGCAGCAAATTACATTGGCTATCTAATCTAACGTCCGGAGGCAGTCAAACTGATCCTTAGAATTCTTCCCTGCCTCTTTCCTCAGCTGAGATACAGGGTGCTCCAACCTGCTGTGAAATGCTTGATTTCGAGATGAGCAAACTAATGAGAACATTGTTGGGTTAATACCTAAAGGGGAAAGGCCAAGCACCAAATTGCATTGGTCATCTGATCTAACTTCTGGAGGCCGTCAAAATGAGTATTTGAATTCTTCCCTACCACTTTCCTCTGCTGAGATACAGAGCGCTCCAACGTCTTTAGAATGCTTGATTTCTGAGAGTGAGCGAAAATAATGAAACATTGTTGGGGTGAAACCTAAAGGAAAGGCCTAGCACCAAATTTCATTGGACTTATGACCATAGTTCTGGAAGCAGTCAAACTGAACCATAAAATACTTCCTACCTCTTTGCTGAGATAAAGTGTTGCTCCAACCTGCTGTAAAATGCTTGATTTCGAGTGAGCGAAACTAATGAAAGCACTGTTCAGTGAAACCTAAAGGAAAGGAATAGCAGCTGATTGCATTGGCCATCTGATGTACCTTCTGGAGACAGTCAAAATGAGTATTTGAATTCTTCCTACCTCTTTTCCTCTACTGAGATACAGGTGCTCCAACCTGCTGTAAAATGCTTGATTTCGAGAGTAGGCAGAAACTAATGAGAACATAGTTGGGTTAAAACCTAAAGGGAAAAGGCCAAGCACCAAATTGCATTGGTCATCTGATCTAACTTCTGGAGGCCGTCAAAATGAGTATTTGAATTCTTCCCTACCGCTTTCCTCTGTTGAAATACAGCCTTCTCCATCATGATGTAAAATGCTTGATTTTGAGCGTGATAGAAACTAATGAAAACTTTGTTGGGGTAAAACCTAAAAAGGGGAAGGTCTGGCACCAATTGCATTGGCCATCTCATCTAACTTCTGGAGGCGGTCAAAATGAGTATTTGAATTCTTCCCTACCTCTTTCCTCTACTGAGATACAGAGCGCTCAAACGTCTTTAGAATGCTTGATTTCGAGAGCAGCGAAACTAATGAAAGCATTGTTGGGGTGAAACCTAAAGGAAAGGAATAGCAAATTGCATTGGCTATCTAATCTAACTTCTGGAGGCAGTCAAAATGAGTATTTGAATTCTTCCCTATCTTATTCTTCTTGAGATACAGGGTGCTCAGCCTGCTGTAAAATGCTTGATTTTGAGAGTGAGCGAAACTAATGAAAACATTGTGGGGGTAAAACCTAAAGGGAAAGACCTAGCACCAAATTGCATTGGCCATCTGATCTAACTTCTGGAGGCAGTTAAAATGATCCTTAGAATTCTTCTCTATCTTATTCTTGTGCTGAGACACGGGGCGCTCCAACCAGCTGTAAAATGCTTGATTTCGAGAGTGAGCGTAACTAATGAAAGCATTGTTGGGGTGAAACCTAAAGGGAAAGGA
This sequence comes from Melanerpes aurifrons, assembly GCA_011125475.1. Taxonomy (NCBI): domain Eukaryota; kingdom Metazoa; phylum Chordata; class Aves; order Piciformes; family Picidae; genus Melanerpes; species Melanerpes aurifrons. The sequence continues at coordinate 69,562 of WWNC01000330.1, read as the reverse complement.
ATAGCAGCAAATTGCATTGGCCATCTGATCTAACTTCTGGAGGCAGTCAAAATGATCCTTAGAATTCTTCCCTATCTTATTCTTGTGCTGAGATACAGGGTGCTCCAACCTGCTGTAAAATGCCTGATTTCGAGAGTGAGCGAAACTAATGAAAACATTGTGGGGGTGAAACCTAAAGGGAAAGGACTAGCACCAAATTGCATTGCTCATCTGATCTAACTTCTGCATATAGCCAAACTGATCCTCAGAATTCTTCCCTATCTTATTCTTGTGCTGAGATACAGGGTGCTCCAACCTGATGTAAAATGCTTGATTTCGAGAGTGAGCGAAACTAATGAGAACATTGTTGAGTTGAAACCTAAAGGAAAGGCCATGCACCAAATTGCATTGGCCATCTGATGTAACTTCTGGAGGCCGTCAAAATGATTATTTGAATTCTTCCCTACCTTTCCTCTGCTGAAATACAGCCTTCTCCATCATGATGTAAAATGCTTGATTTTGAGCGTGATAGAAACTAATGAAAACTTTGTTGGGGTAAAACCTAAAGGGAAAGGTCTGCACCAAATTCCACTGGCCATCTCATCTAACTTCTGGAGGCCGTCAAAATGATTATTTGAATTCTTCCCCTACCTCTTTCCTCTACTGAGATACAGAGCGCTCCAACGTCTTTAGAATGCTTGATTTCGAGAGTGAGCGAAAATAATGAAAGCATTGTTGGGGTGAAACCTAAAGGCAAAGGAATAGCAAAATTGCATTGGCTATCTAATCTAACTTCTGGAGGCAGTCAAACTGATCCTTAGAATTCTTCCCTGCCTCTTTCCTCAGCTGAGATACAGGTGCTCAAACCTGCTGTAAAATGCCTGATTTCGAGAGTAGGAAACTAATGAAAGCATTGTTGGGGTGAAACCTAAGGAAAGGAATAGCAACCAAATTGCATTGGCCATCTGATCTAACTTCTGGAGGCAGTCAAAATGAGTATTAGAATTCTTCTCTATCTTATTCTTGTGCTGAGATACGGGCACTCCAACCAGCTGTAAAATGCTTGATTTCGAGTGAGCGTAACTAATGAAAGCATTGTTGGGTGAAACCTAAAGGAAGGAATAGCAGCAAATTTCTTTGGATCTAACTTCTGGAGGCAGTCAAAGTGATCCTTAAATTCTTCCCTGCCTCTTTCCTCTACTGAGATGCAGAGCGCTCCAACGTCGTTAGAATGCTTGATTTCGAGTGAGCGAAACTAATGAAAGCATTGTTGGGGTGAAACCTAAAGGAAAGGAATAGCAGCAAATTGCATTGGCTATCTAATCTAACTTCTGGAGGCAGTCAAAATGATCCTTAGAATTCTTCCCTATCTTATTCTTGTGCTGAGATACAGGGTGCTCCAACCTGCTGTAAAATGCCTGATTTCGAGTGGAGAAACTAATGAAAACATTGTTGGGGTAAAACCGAAAGGAAAGGACTAGCACCAAATTGCATTGCTCATCTGATCTAACTTCTGCATATAGCCAAACTGATCCTCAGAATTCTTCCCTATCTTATTCTTGTGCTGAGATACAGGGTGCTCCAACCTGATGTAAAATGCTTGATTTCGAGAGTGAGCGAAACTAATGAGAACATTGTTGGGTTGAAACCTAAAGGGAAAGGCCATGCACCAAATTGCATTGGCCATCTCATCTAACTTCTGGAGGCCGTCAAAATGATTATTTGAATTCTTCCCTACCTCTTTCCTCTACTGAGATACAGAGCGCTCCAACGTCTTTAGAATGCTTGATTTCGAGAGTGAGCGAAAATAATGAAAGCATTGTTGGGGTGAAACCTAAAGGCAAAGGAATAGCAGCAAATTGCATTGGCTATCTAATCTAACTTCTGGAGGCAGTCAAACTGATCCTTAGAATTCTTCCCTGCCTCTTTCCTCAGCTGAGATACAGGGTGCTCAAACCTGCTGTAAAATGCCTGATTTCGAGAGTGAGCGAAACTAATGAAAACTTTGTTGGGGTAAAACCTAAAGGGAAAGGCCTAGCACCAAATTGCATTGCACATGTGATCTAACTGCTGGTGGCAGTCAAAATGAATATTTGAATTCTTCCCTACCTCTTTCCTCTAATGAGATACAGAGCGCTCAAACGTCTTTAGAATGCTTGATTTCGAGAGTGAGCTAAACTAATGAAACATTGTTGGGGTGAAACCTAAAGGGAAAGGAATAGCAGCAAATTGCATTGGCCATCTGATCCTACTGGAGGCAGTCAAATGAGTATTAGAATTCTTCCTATCTTATTCTTGCGCTGAAATACAGCGTGCTCCAACCTGCTGTAAAATGCTTGATTTCGAGTGAGGCGAAACTAATGAAAGCATTGTTGGGGTGAAACCCAAAGGGAAAGGCCTAACACCAAATTGCATTGTGGCCATCTGATGTCCTTCTGGAGGCAGTCAAAATGATCCTTAGAATTCTTCTCTATCTTATTCTTGTGCTGAGATACAGGGCGCTCCAACCAGCTGTAAAATGCTTGATTTCGAGAGTGGGCAGAAACTAATGAAAACATTGTTGGGTGAAACCTAAAGGAAAGGACTAGCACCAAATTGCATTGCTCATCTGATCTAACTTGTATATAGCCAAACTGATCCTCAGAATTCTTCCCTATCTTATTCTTGTGCTGAGATACAGGGTGCTCCAACCTGATGTAAAATGCTTGATTTCGAGAGTGAGCGAAACTAATGAAAGCATTGTTGGGGTGAAACCTAAAGGGAAAGGAATAGCAGCAAATTGCATTGGCCATCTGATCTAACTTCTGGAGGCAGTCAAAATGATCCTTAGAATTCTTCCCTATCTTATTCTTGTGCTGAGATACAGGGTGCTCCAACCTGCTGTAAAATGCTTGATTTCGAGAGTGAGCGAAACAAATGGGAACACTGTTGGGTTAAAACCTAAAGGGAAAGGCCAAGCACCAAATTGCATTGGCCATCTGATCTAACTTCTGGAGGCCGTCAAAATGAGTATTTGAATTCTTCCCTATCTTATTCTTGTGCTGAGATACAGGGTGCTCCAACCTGCTGTAAAATGCTTGATTTCGAGAGTGAGCGAAACAAATGGGAACACTGTTGGGTTAAAACCTAAAGGGAAAGGCCAAGCACCAAATTGCATTGGTCATCTGATCTAACTTCTGGAGACCGTCAAAATGAGTATTTGAATTCTTCCCTATCTTATTCTTGTGCTGAGATACAGGGTGCTCCAACCTGCTGTAAAATGCTTGAATTCGAGAGTGAGCGAAATTAATGAAAGCATTGTTGGGGTGGATCCTAAAGGGAAAGGCCTAACACCAAATTGCATTGGCCATCTGATCTAACTTCTGGAGGCAGTAAAAATGATCCTTAGAATTCTTCCGTATCTTATTCTTGTGCTGAGATACAGTGTGCTCCAACCTGCTGTAAAATGCTTGAATTCGAGAGTGAGCGAAACTAATGAGAATATTGTTGGGTTAAAACCTAAAGGGAAAGGCCAAGCACCAAACTACATTGGTCACCTGATCTAACTTCTGGAGGCAGTCAAAATGAGTATTTGAATTCTTCCCTACCTCTTTCCTCTACTGAGATACAGAGCGCTCCAACGTCTTTAGAATGCTTGATTTCGAGTGAGGAAACTAATGAAAGCATAGTTGGGGTGAAACCTAAAGGGAAAGGAATAGCAGCAAATTGCATTGGTTATCTAATCTAACTTCTGGAGGCAGTCAAACTGATCCTTAGAATTCTTCCCTGCCTCTTTCCTCAGCTGAGATACAGGGTGCTCCAACCTGCTATAAAATGCTTGATTTCGAGAGTGAGCGAAAGTAATGAAAACATTGTTGGGGTAAAACCTAGAGGGAAAGGTCTGGCACCAAATTGCATTGGCCATCTGATTTAACTTCTGGAGGCAGTCAAAATGAGTATTTGAATTCTTCCCTACCGATTTCCTCTGCTGAAATACAGCGTGCTCCATCATGCTGTAAAAAGCTTGATTTCGAGAGTGAGCGAAACTAATGAAAGCATTGTTGGGGTGAAACCTAAAGGGAAAGGCCTAACACCAAATTGCATTGGCCATCTGATCTAACTTCTGGAGGCAGTCAAAATGATCCTCAGAATTCTTCCGTATCTTATTCTTGTGCTGAGATACAGGGTGCTCCAACCTGCTGTAAAATGCTTGATTTCGAGAGTGAGCGAAACTAATGAGAACATTGTTGGGTTGAAACCTAAAGGGAAAGGCCATGCACCAAATTGCATTGGCCATCTCATCTAACTTCTGGAGGCCGTCAAAATGATTATTTGAATTCTTCCCTACCTCTTTCCTCTACTGAGATACAGAGCGCTCCAACGTCTTTAGAATGCTTGATTTCAGTGAGCGAAAATAATGAAAGCATTGTTGGGTGAAACCTAAAGGCAAAGGAATAGCAGCAAATTGCATTGGCTATCTAATCTAACTTCTGGAGGCAGTCAAACTGATCCTTAGAATTCTTCCTGCCTCTTTCCTCAGCTGAGATACAGGGTGCTCAAACCTGCTGTAAAATGCCTGATTTCGAGTGAGCGAAACTAATGAAAACTTTGTTGGGGTAAAACCTAAAGGGAAAGGCCTAGCACCAAATTGCATTGCACATGTGATCTAACTGCTGGTGGCAGTCAAAATGAATATTTGAATTCTTCCCTACCTCTTTCCTCTAATGAGATACAGAGCGCTCAAACGTCTTTAGAATGCTTGATTTCGAGAGTGAGCGAAACTAATGAAAGCATTGTTGGGGTGAAACCTAAAGGGAAAGGAATAGCAGCAAATTGCATTGGCCATCTGATCTAACTTCTGGAGGCAGTCAAAATGAGTATTAGAATTCTTCCCTATCTTATTCTTGCGCTGAAATACAGCGTGCTCCAACCTGCTGTAAAATGCTTGATTTCGAGAGTGAGCGAAACTAATGAAAGCATTGTTGAGGTGAAACCCAAAGGGAAAGGCCTAACACCAAATTGCATTGGCCATCTGATCTAACTTCTGGAGGCAGTCAAAATGATCCTTAGAATTCTTCTCTATCTTATTCTTGTGCTGAGATACGGGGCGCTCCAACCAGCTGTAAAATGCTTGATTTCGAGAGTGAGCGAAACTAATGAAAACATTGTTGGGGTGAAACCTAAAGGGAAAGGACTAGCACCAAATTGCATTGCTCATCTGATCTAACTTCTGTATATAGCCAAACTGATCCTCAGAATTCTTCCCTATCTTATTCTTGTGCTGAGATACAGGGTGCTCCAACCTGATGTAAAATGCTTGATTTCGAGAGTGAGCGAAACTAATGAAAGCATTGTTGGGGTGAAACCTAAAGGGAAAGGAATAGCAGCAAATTGCATTGGCCATCTGATCTAACTTCTGGAGGCAGTCAAAATGATCCTTAGAATTCTTCCCTATCTTATTCTTGTGCTGAGATACAGGGTGCTCCAACCTGCTGTAAAATGCTTGATTTCGAGAGTGAGCGAAACAAATGGGAACACTGTTGGGTTAAAACCTAAAGGGAAAGGCCAAGCACCAAATTGCATTGGCCATCTGATCTAACTTCTGGAGGCCGTCAAAATGAGTATTTGAATTCTTCCCTATCTTATTCTTGTGCTGAGATACAGGGTGCTCCAACCTGCTGTAAAATGCTTGATTTCGAGAATGAGCGAAACAAATGGGAACACTGTTGCAGTTAAAACCTAAAGGGAAAGGCCAAGCACCAAATTGCATTGGTCATCTGATCTAACTTCTGGAGACCGTCAAAATGAGTATTTGAATTCTTCCCTATCTTATTCTTGTGCTGAGATACAGGTGCTCCAACCTGCTGTAAAATGCTTGAATTCGAGTGGGCAAATTAATGAAAGCATTGTTGGGGTGGATCCTAAAGGGAAAGGCCTAACACCAAATTGCATTGGCCATCTGATCTAACTTCTGGAGGCAGTAAAAATGATCCTTAGAATTCTTCCGTATCTTATTCTTGTGCTGAGATACAGTGTGCTCCAACCTGCTGTAAAATGCTTGAATTCGAGAGTGAGCGAAACTAATGAGAATATTGTTGGGTTAAACCTAAAGGGAAGGCCAAGCACCAAACTACATTGGTCACCTGATCTAACTTCTGGAGGCAGTCAAAATGGTATTTGAATTCTTCCTACCTCTTTCCTCTACTGAGATACAGAGCGCTCCAACGTCTTTAGAATGCTTGATTTCGAGAGTGAGCGAAACTAATGAAAGCATAGTTGGGGTGAAACCTAAAGGGAAAGGAATAGCAGCAAATTGCATTGGTTATCTAATCTAACTTCTGGAGGCAGTCAAACTGATCCTTAGAATTCTTCCCTGCCTCTTTCCTCAGCTGAGATACAGGGTGCTCCAACCTGCTATAAAATGCTTGATTTCGAGAGTGAGCGAAAGTAATGAAAACATTGTTGGGGTAAAACCTAGAGGGAAAGGTCTGGCACCAAATTGCATTGGCCATCTGATTTAACTTCTGGAGGCAGTCAAAATGAGTATTTGAATTCTTCCCTACCGATTTCCTCTGCTGAAATACAGCGTGCTCCATCATGCTGTAAAAAGCTTGATTTCGAGAGTGAGCGAAACTAATGAAAGCATTGTTGGGGTGAAACCTAAAGGGAAAGGCCTAACACCAAATTGCATTGGCCATCTGATCTAACTTCTGGAGGCAGTCAAAATGATCCTTAGAATTCTTCCCTATCTTATTCTTGTGCTGAGATACAGGGTGCTCCAACCTGCTGTAAAATGCTTGATTTTGAGCGTGATAGAAACTAATGAAAACTTTGTTGGGGTAAAACCTAAAGGAAAAGGTCTGGCACCGAATTCCACTGGCCATCTCATCTAACTTCTGGAGGCCGTCAAAATGAGGATTTGAATTCTTCCCTACCTCTTTCCTCTACTGAGATACAGAGCGCTCCAACGTCTTTAGAATGCTTGATTTCGAGAGTGAGCGAAACTAATGAAAGCACTGTTCGAGTGAAACCTAAAGGGAAAGGAATAGCAGCTGATTACATTGGCCATCTGATGTACCTTCTGGAGACAGTCAAAATGAGTATTTGAATTCTTCCCTACCTCTTTCCTCTACTGAGATACAGGGTGCTCCAACCAGCTGTAAAATGCTTGATTTCGAGAGTGAGCGAAACTAATGAGAACATAGTTGGGTTAAAACCTAAAGGGAAAGGCCAAGCACCAAATTGCATTGGCCATCTGATCTAACTTCTGCATATAGCCAAACTGATCCTCAGAATTCGTCCCTATCTTATTCTTGTGCTGAGATACAGGGTGCTCCAACCTGCTGTAAAATGCTTGATTTCGAGAGTGAGGCAAAACTAATGAGAACATTGTTGGGTTAAAACCTAAAGGGAAAGGCCAAGCACCAAATTGCATTGGTCATCTGATCTAACTTCTGGAGGCCGTCAAAATGAGTATTTGAATTCTTCCCTACCGCTTTCCTCTGCTGAAATACAGCCTTCTCCATCATGATGTAAAATGCTTGATTTTGAGCGTGATAGAAACTAATGAAAACTTTGTTGGGGTAAAACCTAAAGGGAAAGGTCTGGCACCAAATTGCATTGGCCATCTCATCTAACTTCTGGAGGCGGTCAAAATGAGTATTTGAATTCTTCCCTACCTCTTTCCTCTACTGAGATACAGAGCGCTCAAACGTCTTTAGAATGCTTGATTTCGAGAGTGAGCGAAACTAATGAAAGCATTGTTGGGGTGAAACCTAAAGGGAAAGGAATAGCAGCAAATTGCATTGGCTATCTAATCTAACTTCTGGAGGCAGTCAAAATGAGTATTTGAATTCTTCCCTATCTTATTCTTGTGCTGAGATACAGGGTGCTCCAGCCTGCTGTAAAATGCTTGATTTTGAGAGTGAGCGAAACTAATGAAAACATTGTGGGGTAAAACCTAAAGGAAAGACCTAGCACCAAATTGCATTGGCCATCTGATCTAACTTCTGGAGGCAGTTAAAATGATCCTTAGAATTCTTCTCTATCTTATTCTTGTGCTGAGACACAGGGCGCTCCAACCAGCTGTAAAATGCTTGATTTCGAGTGAGCGTAACTAATGAAAGCATTGTTGGGGTGAAACCTAAAGGGAAAGGAATAGCAGCAAATTTCATTGGCCATCTGATCTAACTTCTGGAGGCAGTCAAAATGATCCTTAGAATTCTTCCCTATCTTATTCTTGTGCTGAGATACAGGGTGCTCCAACCTGCTGTAAAATGCCTGATTTCGAGAGTGAGCGAAACTAATGAAAACATTGTGGGGGTGAAACCTAAAGGGAAAGGACTAGCACCAAATTGCATTGCTCATCTGATCTAACTTCTGCATATAGCCAAACTGATCCTCAGAATTCTTCCCTATCTTATTCTTGTGCTGAGATACAGGGTGCTCCAACCTGATGTAAAATGCTTGATTTCGAGAGTGAGCGAAACTAATGAGAACATTGTTGGGTTGAAACCTAAAGGGAAAGGCCATGCACCAAATTGCATTGGCCATCTGATCTAACTTCTGGAGGCCGTCAAAATGAGTATTTGAATTCTTCCCTACCGCTTTCCTCTGCTGAAATACAGCCTTCTCCATCATGATGTAAAATGCTTGATTTTGAGCGTGATAGAAACTAATGAAAACTTTGTTGGGGTAAAACCTAAAGGGAAAGGTCTGGCACCAAATTCCACTGGCCATCTCATCTAACTTCTGGAGGCCGTCAAAATGATTATTTGAATTCTTCCCTACCTCTTTCCTCTACTGAGATACAGAGCGCTCCAACGTCTTTAGAATGCTTGATTTCGAGAGTGAGCGAAAATAATGAAAACATTGTTGGGGTGAAACCTAAAGGCAAAGGAATAGCAGCAAATTGCATTGGCTATCTAATCTAACTTCTGGAGGCAGTCAAACTGATCCTTAGAATTCTTCCCTGCCTCTTTCCTCAGCTGAGATACAGGGTGCTCAAACCTGCTGTAAAATGCCTGATTTCGAGAGTGAGCGTAACTAATGAAAGCATTGTTGGGGTGAAACCTAAAGGGAAAGGAATAGCAGCAAATTGCATTGGCCATCTGATCTAACTTCTGGAGGCAGTCAAAATGAGTATTAGAATTCTTCCCTATCTTATTCTTGCGCTGAAATACAGCGTGCTCCAACCTGCTGTAAAATGCTTGATTTCGAGAGTGAGCGAAACTAATGAAAGCATTGTTGAGGTGAAAACCAAAGGGAAAGGCCTAACACCAAATTGTATTGGCCATCTGATCTAACTTCTGGAGGCAGTCAAAATGATCCTTAGAATTCTTCTCTATCTTATTCTTGTGCTGAGATACGGGGCGCTCCAACCAGCTGTAAAATGCTTGATTTCGAGAGTGAGCGTAACTAATGAAAGCATTGTTGGGGTGAAACCTAAAGGGAAAGGAATAGCAGCAAATTTCTTTGGCCATCTGATCTAACTTCTGGAGGCAGTCAAAGTGATCCTTAGAATTCTTCCCTGCCTCTTTCCTCTACTGAGATGCAGAGCGCTCCAACGTCGTTAGAATGCTTGATTTCGAGTGAGCGTAACTAATAAAGCATTGTTGGGGTGAAACCTAAAGGAAAGGAATAGCAGCAAATTGCATTGGCTATCTAATCTAACTTCTGGAGGCAGTCAAAATGATCCTTAGAATTCTTCCCTATCTTATTCTTGTGCTGAGATACAGGGTGCTCCAACCTGCTGTAAAATGCCTGATTTCGAGAGTGAGCGAAACTAATGAAAACATTGTTGGGGTAAAACCTAAAGGGAAAGGACTAGCACCAAATTGCATTGCTCATCTGATCTAACTTCTGCATATAGCCAAACTGATCCTCAGAATTCTTCCCTATCTTATTCGTGTGCTGAGATACAGGGTGCTCCAACCTGATGTAAAATGCTTGATTTCGAGAGTGAGCGAAACTAATGAGAACATTGTTGGGTTGAAACCTAAAGGGAAAGGCCATGCACCAAATTGCATTGCTCATCTGATCTAACTTCTGCATATAGCCAAACTGATCCTCAGAATTCCTCCCTATCTTATTCTTGTGCTGAGATACAGGGTGCTCCAACCTGATGTAAAATGCTTGATTTCGAGAGTGAGCGAAACTAATGAGAACATTGTTGGGTTGAAACCTAAAGGGAAAGGCCATGCACCAAATTGCATTGGACATCTCATCTAACTTCTGGAGGCCGTCAAAATGATTATTTGAATTCTTCCCTACCTCTTTCCTCTACTGAGATACAGAGCGCTCCAACGTCTTTAGAATGCTTGATTTCGAGAGTGAGCGAAACTAATGAAAACATTGTGGGGGTAAAACCTAAAGGGAAAGACCTAGCACCAAATTGCATTGGCCATCTGATCTAACTTCTGGAGGCAGTCAAAATGAGTGTTTGAATTCTTCCCTACCTTATTCCTGTGCTCAGATACAAACTGCTCCAACCTGCAGTAAAATGCTTGATTTCGAGAGTGAGCGAAACTAATGAAAACATTGTGGGGGTAAAACCTAAAGGGAAAGACCTAGCACCAAATTGCATTGGCCATCTGATTTAACTTCTGGAGGCAGTCAAAATGAGTATTTGAATTCTTCCCTACCGATTTCCTCTGCTGAAATACAGCGTGCTCCATCATGCTGTAAAAAGCTTGATTTCGAGAGTGAGCGAAACTAATGAAAGCATTGTTGGGGTGAAACCTAAAGGGAAACGCCTAACACCAAATTGCATTGGCCATCTGATCTAACTTCTGGAGGCAGTCAAAATGATCCTCAGAATTCTTCCCTATCTTATTCTTGTGCTGAGATACAGGGTGCTCCAACCTGCTGTAAAATGCTTGATTTCGTGACTAAGCGAAACTAATGAAAGCATAGTTGGGGTGAAACCTAAAGGGAAAGGAATAGCAGCAAATTGCATTGGCTATCTAATCTAACTTCTGGAGGCAGTCAAAATGAGTATTTGAATTCTTCCCTACCGCTTTCCTCTACTGAGATACAGAGCGCTCCAACGTCTTTAGAATGCTTGATTTCGAGAGTGAGCGAAACTAATGAAAGCATTGTTGGGGTGAAACCTAAAGGGAAAGGCCTAACACCAAATTGCATTGGCCATCTGATCTAACTTCTGGAGGCAGTCAAAATGATCCTTAGAATTCTTCCCTATCTTATTCTTGTGCTGAGATACAGGGTGCTCCAACCTGCTGTAAAATGCTTGATTTTGAGCGTGATAGAAACTAATGAAAACTTTGTTGGGGTAAAACCTAAAGGAAAAGGTCTGGCACCGAATTCCACTGGCCATCTCATCTAACTTCTGGAGGCCGTCAAAATGAGCATTTGAATTCTTCCCTACCTCTTTCCTCTACTGAGATACAGAGCGCTCCAACGTCTTTAGAATGCTTGATTTCGAGAGTGAGCGAAACTAATGAAAGCATTGTTGGGGTGAAACCTAAAGGGAAATGAATAGCAGCAAATTTCATTGGCTATCTAATCTAACTTCTGGAGGCAGTCAAAATGATCCTTGAATTCTTCCTATCTTATTCTTGTGCTGAGATACAGGGTGCTCCAACCTGCTGTAAAATGCTTGATTTCGAGAGTGAGCGAAACTGAGAACATTGTTGGGTTAAAACCTAAAGGGAAAGGCCAAGCACCAAATTGCATTGGTCATCAGATCTAACTTCTGGAGACCGTCAAAATGAGTATTTGAATTCTTCCCTATCTTATTCTTGTGCTGAGATACAGGGTGCTCCAACCTGCTGTAAAATGCTTGATTTCGAGAGTGAGCGAAACTAATGAAAACATTGTTGGGGTAAAACATAAAGGGAAAGGCCAAGCACCAAACTACATTGGTCACCTGATCAAATTCTGGAGGCCGTCAAAATGAGTATTTGAATTCTTCCCTACCGCTTTCCTCTGCTGAAATACAGCCTTCTCCATCATGATGTAAAATGCTTGATTTTGAGCGTGATAGAAACTAATGAAAACTTTGTTGGGGTAAAACCTAAAGGGAAAGGCCTAACACCAATTGCATTGGCCATCTGATTTAACTTCTGGAGGCAGTCAAAATGAGTATTTGAATTCTTCCCTACCGATTTCCTCTGCTGAAATACAGCGTGCTCCATCATGCTGTAAAATGCTTGATTTCGAGAGTGAGCGAAACTAATGAAAACATTGTTGGGGTAAAACCTAGAGGGAAAGGCCTAACACCAATTGCATTGGCCATCTGATCTAACTTCTGGAGGCAGTCAAAATGATCCTTAGAATTCTTCCCTATCTTATTCTTGTGCTGAGATACAGCGTGCTCCATCATGCTGTAAAATGCTTGATTTCGAGAGTGAGCGAAACTAAGGAGAACATTGTTGGAGTGAAACGTAAAGGGAAAGGAATAGCAGCAAATTTCATTGGCCAGCTAATCTAACTTCTGCAGGCATTCAAAATGAATATTTGAATTCTTCCCTACCGCTTTCCTCTGCTGAAATACAGCGTTCTCCATCATGCTGTAAAATGCTTGATTTTGAGCGTGATACAAACTAGTGAAAACATTGTTGGGGTAAAACCTAAAGGGAAAGGCCTAACACCAAATTGCATTGGCCATCTGATCTTACTTCTGGAGGCAGTCAAAATGATCCTTAGAATTCTTTCCAACCTTATTCCTCTGCTGAGATACAGGGTGCTCCAACGCTGCTGTAAAATGCTTGATTTCGAGAATGAGCGATATTAATGAAAACGTTGTTGGGTAGAACCTAAAGGGAAAGGTCTAGCACCAAATTTCATTGGACATATGATCTTAGTTCTGGAGGCAGTCAAACTGAACCATAAAATACTTCCCTACCTCTTTCCTCTGCTGAGATTAAGGGTGCTCCATCGTACTGTAAAATGCTTGATTTCGAGAGTGAGCGAAACTAATGAGAACATTGTTGGAGTGAAACGTAGAGGGAAAGGAATAGCAGCAAATTTCATTGGCCATCTAATCTACCTTCTGCAGGCATCAAAATGAGTATTTGAATTTTTCCCTACCGCTTTCCTCTGCTGAAATACAGCGTTCTCCATCATGCTGTAAAATGCTTGATTTTGAGCGTGATAGAAACTAATGAAAACATTGTTGGGGTAAAACCTAAAGGGAAAGGCCTAGCACCAAATTGCATATTCCATCTGATCTAACTTCTGGAGGCCGTCAAAATGAGTATTTGAATTCTTCCCTATCTTATTCTTGTGCTGAGATACAGGGTGCTCAACCTGCTGTAAAATGCTTGATTTAGAGTGAGCGAAACTAATGAGAACATTGTTGGGTTAAAACCTAAAGGGAAAGGCCAAGCACCAAATTGCATTGGTCATCTGATCTAACTTCTGGAGGCCGTCAAAATGAGTATTTGAATTCTTCCCTATCTTATTCTTGTGCTGAGATACAGTGTGCTGCACCCTGCTGTAAAATGCTTGATTTCGAGAGTGAGAGAATTTAATGAGAAAATTGTTGGGGTAAAACCTAAAGGGAAAGGTCTGGCACCAAATTGCATTGGCCAACTGATCTATCTTCTGGAGGCAGTCAAAATGATCCTTAGAATTCTTCCCTACCTCTTTCCTCTGCTGAGATAGAGGGTGCTCCACCCTGCAGTAAAATGCTTGATTTCGAGAGTGAGCGAAACTAATAGACTAGAATAGAATAACCAGGTTGCAAGAGAACTTCAAGATCATCACGTCCAACCTATCACCCAACACTACCCAATGAACTAAACCATGTAACCAAGCAACCTGTCAAGTCTCCTACTGAACACCTCCAGTGACGGCGACTCCACCACCTCCCCAGGCAGCCCATTCCAATGGGCAATCACTCTCTCCGTGTAAAACCTCCTCCTGACCTCCAGCCTGAACTTCCCCTGGCGCAGCCTGAGACTGTGTCCTCTTGTTCTGGTGCTGGCTGCCTGGGAGAAGAGACCAACCTCTGTCTGTTTACAACCCCCTTAAGGTAGTTGTAGAGTAATGAGGTCACCCCCTGAGTCTCCTCCCCTCCAGACTAAGCAGCCCCAGCTCCCTCAGTCTCTCCTCATAGGGCTTGTGTTCCAAGCCCCTCACTAACTTCGTTGCCTTCTCTGGACTCGTGCCAGCAAGTCAGCATCCTTCCTAAACTGAGTGGCCCAGAACTGGACACAATACTCAAGGTGTGGTCTAACGAGTGCAGGGTAGAGGGCAGAATGACCTCCCTGCTCCTGCTGGCCACATTGTTCTTAATGCAGGCCAGGATGCCATTAGCCCTCTTGGCTGTCTGGGCACACTGCAGGCTCATGTTCATCCTACCATCAACCAGCACTCCCAGGTCCCTCTCTGCCTGGCCGCTCTCCAGCCACTCTGACCCAGCCTGTAGCACTGCATGGGGTTGTTGTGGCCAATGTGCAGAACCCGGCACTTGGATGCATTAAATCTCATGCCGTTGGACTCTGCCCATCTGTCAGCCTGTCGAGGTCTCTCTGGAAAGCCTCTCTACCCTCTAGCAGATCAACTCCTGTCCACAGTTTGGTGTCATCAGCAAATTTACTGATGATAGACACAATGCCCTCATCCAAATCATCCAAAAAGATGTTAAAGAGGATGGGGCGCAGCACTGATCCCTGAGGGACAGCAATACTGACTGGCCGCCAGACGGACGTGACACCATTCACGACCACTCTCTGCGTTCGGCCATCCAGTCATAGGCCAATATAGAGGCTCCCACGGGCTCTATAGACGCTCCCATTGGCTCCATAGCCCACTATAGAGGCTCCCACGGGCTCTATAGACGCTCCCATTGGCTCCATAGGCCTCTAGAGAGGCACCCACGGGCTCTATAGACGCTCCCATTGGCTCCATAGGCCAATTTAGAGGCTCCCACGGGCTCTATAGACGCTCCCATTGGCTCCATAGGCCTCTAGAGGCTCCCACGGGCTCTATAGACGCTCCCATTGGCTCCATAGGCCACTATAGAGGCTCCCACGGGCTCTATAGACGCTCCCATTGGCTCCATAGGCCTCTAGAGAGGCTCCCACGTGCTCTATAGACGCTCCCATTGGTTCCACAGGCCTCTAGAGAGGCTCCCACGGGCTCTATAGACGCTCCCATTGGCTCCATAGGCCTCTAGAGAGGCTCCCACGGGCTCTATAGACGCTCCCATTGGCTACATAGGCCAATATAGAGGCTCCCACGGGCTCTATAGACGCTCCCATTGGCTACATAGGCCTCTAGAGAGGCTCCCACGGGCTCTATAGATGCTGCCATTGGCTCCATAGGCCTCTAGAGAGGCTCCCACGGGCTCTATAGACGCTCCCATTGGCTTCATAGGCCACTAGAGAGGCTTCCCCGGGCTCTATAGACGCTCCCATTGGCTACATAGGCCTCTATAGAGGCTTCCACGGGCTCTATAGACACTCCCATTGGCTCCATAGGCCTCTAGAGAGGCTCCCACGGGCTCTATAGACGCTCCCATTGGCTCCATAGGCCTCTAGAGAGGCTCCCCCGGGCTCTATAGACGCTCCCATTGGCTCCAAAGGCCACTAGAGAGGCTCCCACGGGCTCTATAGACGCTCCCATTGGCTCCATAGGCCTCTAGAGGCTCCCACGGGCTCTATAGACGCTCCCATTGGCTCCATAGGCCTCTAGAGAGGCTCCCACGGGCTCTATAGATGCTCCCGTGGCTCCATAGGCCACTAGAGGCTCCCACGGCTCTATAGAGGCTCCCATAGGCCTCTAGAGAGGCTCCCACGGGCTCTATAGACGCACCCATTGGCTCCATAGGCCTCTAGAGGCTCCCACGGGCTCTATAGACGCTCCCATTGGCTCCATAGGCCTCTAGAGAGGCTCCCACGGGCTCTATAGACGCTCCCATTGGCTTCATAGGCCTCTAGAGAGGCTCCCCGGGCTCTATAGACGCTCCCATTGGCTATAGGCCACTAGAGAGGCTTCCACGGGCTCTATAGACACTCCCATTGGCTCCATAGGCCTCTAGAGAGGCTCCCACGGGCTCTATAGACGCTCCCATTGGCTCCATAGGCCTCTAGAGAGGCTCCCCCGGGCTCTATAGACGCTCCCATTGGCTCCAAAGGCCACTAGAGGCTCCCACGGGCTCTATAGACGCTCCCATTGGCTCCATAGGCCTCTAGAGAGGCTCCCACGGGCTCTATAGACGCTCCCATTGGCTCCATAGGCCTCTAGAGAGGCTCCCACGGGCTCTATAGATGCTCCCATTGGCTCCATAGCCCTCTAGAGAGGCTCCCACGAGCTCTATAGAGGCTCACATAGGCCTCTAGAGAGGCTCCCACGGGCTCTATAGACGCTCCCATTGGCTCCATAGGCCTCTAGAGGCTCCCACGGCCTCTATAGACGCTCCCATTGGCTCCATAGGCCTCTAGAGAGGCTCCCACGGGCTCTATATAGGCTCCCATTGGCTCCATAGGCCTCTAGAGAGGCACCCACGGGCTCTATAGACGCTCCCATTGGCTCCATAGGCCTCTAGAGAGGCTCCCACGGGCTCTATAGACGCTCCCATTGGCTCCATAGGCCTCTAGAGAGGCTCCCACGGGATCTATAGACGCTCCCATTGGCTCCATAGGCCTCTAGAGAGGCTCCCACCGGGCTCTATAGACGCTCCCATTGGCTCCATAGGCCTCTAGAGAGGCTCCCACGGGCTCTATAGACGCTCCCATTGGCTCCATAGGCCTCTAGAGAGGCTCCCACGGGCTCTATAGACGCTCCCATTGGCTCCATAGGCCTCTAGACAGGCTCCCACGGGCTCTATAGAGGCTCCCATTGGCTCCATAGGCCTCTAGAGAGGCTCCCACGGGCTCTATAGACGCTCCCATTGGCTCCATAGGCCTCTAGAGAGGCTCCCACGGGCTCTATAGAGGCTCCCATTGGCTCCATAGGCCTCTAGAGAGGCTCCCACGGGCTCTACAGAGGCTCCCATTGGCTCCATAGGCCTCTAGAGAGGCTCCCACGGGCTCTATAGACGCTCCCATTGGCTCCATAGGCCTCTAGAGAGGCTCCACGGGCTCTATAGACGCTCCCATTGACTCCATAGGCCTCTAGAGAGGCTCCCACGGGCTCTATAGACGCTCCCATTGGCTCCATAGGCCTCTAGAGAGGCTCCCACGGGCTCTATAGACGCTCCCATTGGCTCCATAGGCCTCTAGAGAGGCTCCACAGGCTCTATAGAGGCTCCCATTGGCTCCATAGGCCTCTAGAGAGGCTCCCCCGGGCTCTATAGAGGATCCCATTGGCTCCATAGGCCTCTAGAGAGGCTCCACAGGCTCTATAGACGCTCCCATTGGCTCCATAGGCCTCTAGAGAGGCTCCCACGGGCTCTATAGACGCTCCCATTGGCTCCATAGGCCTCTAGAGAGGCTCCCACGGGCTCTATAGACGCTCCCATTGGCTCCATAGGCCTCTAGAGAGGCTCCCACGGGCTCTATAGGCGCTCCCATTGGCTCCATAGGCCTCTAGAGAGGCTCCCACAGGCTCTATAGACGCTCCCATTGGCTCCATAGGCCTCTAGAGAGGCTCCCACAGGCTCTATAGACGCTCCCATTGGCTCCATAGGGCTCTAGAGAGGCTCCCACGGGCTCTATAGACGCTCCCATTGGCTCCATAGGCCTCTAGAGAGGCTCCCACGGGCTCTATAGACGCTCCCATTGGATCCATAGGCCTCTAGAGAGGCTCCCACGGGCTCTATAGACGCTCCCATTGGCTCCATAGGCCTCTACAGAGGCTCCCACGGGCTCTATAGACGCTCCCATTGGCTCCATAGGCCTCTAGAGAGGCTCCCACAGGCTCTATAGACGCTCCCATTGGCTCCATTGGCCTCTAGAGAGGCTCCCACAGGCTCTATAGACGCTCCCATTGGCTCCATAGGCCTCTAGAGAGGCTCCCACGGCTCTATAGACGCTCCCATTGGCTCCATAGGCCTCTAGAGAGGCTCCCACGGGCTCTATAGACGCTCCCATTGGCTCCATAGGCCTCTAGAGAGGCTCCCACGGGCTCTATAGACGCTCCCATTGGCTCCATAGGCCTCTGGGAGAGGCTCCCACAGGCTCTATAGACGCTCCCATTGGCTCCATAGGCCACTATAGAGGCTCCCACGGGCTCTATAGACGCTCCCATTGGCTCCATAGGCCTCTAGAGAGGCTCCCACGGGCTCTATAGATGCTCCCATTGGCTCCATAGGCCTCTATAGAGGCTCCCACGGGCTCTATAGACGCTCCCATTGGCTCCATAGGCCTCTATAGGAGGCTCCCACAGCTCTCTATAGACGCTCCATTGGCTCCATAGGTCACTCTAGAGACTCCCACCTCTATAGACGCTCCATTGGCTCCATAGGCCTCTAGAGGCTCCCACGGGCTCTATAGACGCTCCCATTGGCTCCATAGGCCTCTATAGAGGCTCCTACGGGCTCTATAGACGCTCCCATTGGCTCCATAGGCCTCTAGAGAGGCTCCCACGGGCTCTATAGACGCTCCCATTGGCTCCATAGGCCTCTAGAGAGGCTCCCACGGGCTCTATAGATGCTCCCATTGGCTCCATAGGCCTCTAGAGAGAGGCTCCCACAGGCTCTATAGACGCTCCCATTGGCTCCATAGGCCAATGAGAGGCTCCCACAGGCTCTATAGACGCTCCCCATTGGCTCCATAGGCCTCTGAGAGGCTCCCCGGGCTCTATAGACGCTCCCATTGGCTCCATAGGCCTCTAGAGAGGCTCCCGGGCTCTATAGAGCGCTCCCATTTCTCCAAAGGCCTCAGAGAGGCTCCCACGGGCTCTATAGACGCTCCCATTGGCTCCATAGGCCTCTAGAGAGGCTCCCACGGGCTCTATAGAGGCTCTATAGACGCTCCCATTGGCTCCATAGGCCTCTAGAGAGGCTCCCACGGCTCTATAGACGCTCCCATTGGCTCCATAGGCCTCTAGAGAGGCTCCCACGGGCTCTATAGACGCTCCCATTGGCTCCATAGGCCTCTAGAGAGGCTCCCACGGGCTCTATAGACGCTCCCATTGGCTCCATAGGCCACTCTAGAGGCTCCCACAGGCTCTATAGACGCTCCCATTGGCTCCATAGGCCACTAGAGAGGCTCCCACGGGCTCTATAGACACTCCCATTGGCTCCATAGGCCTCTAGAGAGGCTCCCACGGGCTCTATAGACGCTCTCATTGGCTCCATAGGCCTCTAGAGAGGCTCCCACGGGCTCTATAGACGCTCCCATTTTCTCCAAAGGCCTCTGGGAGGCTCCCCCAGGCTCTATAGACGCTCCCATTGGCTTCCAGGCCTCTAGAGAGGCTCCCACGGGCTCTATAGACGCTCCCATTGGCTCCATAGGCCTCTAGAGAGGCTCCACGGGCTCTATAGACGCTCCCATTGGCTCCATAGGCCTCTAGAGAGGCTCCCACGGGCTCTATAGACGCTCCCATTGGCTCCATAGGCCTCTGAGGGCTCCCACGGGCTCTATAGACGCTCCCATTGGCTCCATAGGTCACTATAGAGGCTCCCCGGCTCTATAGACGCTCCCATTGGCTCCATAGGCCTCTGGAGGCTCCCACGGGCTCTATAGACGCTCCCATTGGCTCCATAGGCCACTATAGAGGCTACCACGGGCTCTATAGACGCTCCCGTGGCTCCATAGGCCTCTAGAGGCTCCCGGGCTCTATAGACGCTCCCATTGGCTCCATAGGCCTCTAGAGGGCTCCCACGGGCTCTATAGACGCTCCCATTGGCTCCATAGGCCTCTAGAGAGGCTCCCACGGGCTCTATAGACTCCCATTGGCTCCATAAGTCACTAGAGACTCCCACGGCCTCTATAGACGCTCCCATTGGTTCCATAGGCCTCTAGAGAGGCTCCCACGGGCTCTATAGACGCTCCCATAGGCTCCATAGGCCACTATAGAGGCTAATCACGGCTCTATAGACGCTCCCATTTGCTCCATAGGCCTCTAGAGGCTCCCACCAGGCTCTATAGACGCTCCCATTGGCTCCATAGGCCTCTAGAGAGGCTCCCCCAGGCTCTATAGACGCTCCCATTGGCTTCATAGGCCTCTAGAGAGGCTCCCACGGGCTCTATAGACGCTCCCATTGGCTCCATAGGCCTCTACAGAGGCTCCCACAGGCTCTATAGACGCTCCCATTGGCTCCATAGGCCTCTAGAGAGGCTCCCACGGGCTCTATAGACGCTCCCATTGGCTCCATAGGCCACTAGAGGCTCCCACAGGCTCTATAGACGCTCCCATTGGCTCCATAGGCCTCTACAGAGGCTCCCACAGGCTCTATAGACGCTCCCATTGGCTCCATAGGCCACTAGAGGCTCCCACGAGCTCTATAGACGCTCCCATTGGCTCCATAGGCCTCTAGAGAGGCTCCCACGGGCTCTATAGACGCTCCCATTGGCTCCATAGGCCTCTAGAGAGGCTCCCACGGGCTCTATAGACGCTCCCATTGGCTCCATAGGCCACTATAGAGGCTCCCACCCGGGCTCTATAGACGCTCCCATTGGCTCCATAGGCCTCTAGAGAGGCTCCCACGGGCTCTATAGACGCTCCCATTGGCTCCATAGGCCTCTGGAGAGGCTCCCACGGGCTCTATAGAGGCTCCCATTGGCTCCATAGGCCTCTAGAGAGGCTCCCACGGGCTCTATAGACGCTCCCATTGGCTCCATAGGCCTCTAGAGAGGCTCCCACGGGCGCTATAGACGCTCCCATTGGCTCCATAGGCCTCTAGGGAGGCTCCCGTGCTCTATAGACGCTCCCCATTGGCTCCATAGGCCTCTATAGGAGGCTCCCGTGCTCTATAGGCGCTCCCATTGGCTCCATAGGTCACTATAGAGACTCCCACGGCTCTAGACGCTCCATTGGCTCCATAGGCCTCTAGAGAGGCTCCCACGGGCTCTATAGACGCTCCCATTGGCTCCATAGGCCTCTAGAGAGGCTCCCACGGGCTCTATAGACGCTCCCATTGGCTCCATAGGCCTCTAGAGAGGCTCCCACCGGCTCTATAGATGCTCCCATTGGCTCCATAGGCCTCTAGAGAGGCTCCCACGGGCTCTATAGATGCTCCCATTGGCTCCATAGGCCTCTAGAGAGGCTCCCACAGGCTCTATAGACGCTCCCATTGGCTCCATAGGCCACTAGAGAGGCTCCCACGGGCTCTATAGACGCTCCCATTGGCTCCATAGGCCTCTAGAGAGGCTCCCACGGGCTCTATAGACGCTCCCATTGGCTCCATAGGCCTCTAGAGGGGCTCCCCCGGGCTCTATAGACGCTCCCATTGGCTCCAAAGGCCTCTAGAGAGGCTCCCACGGGCTCTATAGATGCTCCCGTATCCATAGGCCTCTGAGCTCCTTTATAGATGCTCCCATTGGCTCCATAGGCCTCTAGAGGCTCCCACGGGCTCTATAGACGCTCCCATTGGCTCCATAGGCCTCTAGAGAGGCTCCCACGGGCTCTATAGACGCTCCCATTGGCTCCATAGGCCTCTAGAGAGGCTCCCACAGGCTCTATAGACGCTCCCATTGGCTCCATAGGCCTCTAGAGAGGCTCCCACGGGCTCTATAGACACTCCCATTGGCTCCATAGGCCTCTAGAGAGGCTCCCACAGGCTCTATAGACGCTCCCATTTTCCATAGGCCTCTAGAGAGGCTCCCACGGGCTCTATAGACGCTCCCATTGGCTCCATAGGCCACTAGAGAGGCTCCCACGGGCTCTATAGACGCTCCCATTGGCTCCATAGGCCTCTAGAGAGCTCCCACGGGCTCTATAGATGCTCCCATTGGCTCCATAGGCCTCTAGAGGCTCCCACGGGCTCTATAGACGCTCCCATTGGCTCCATAGGCCTCTAGAGAGGCTCCCACGGGCTCTATAGACGCTCCCATTGGCTCCATAGGCCTCTAGAGAGGCTCCCACAGGCTCTATAGACGCTCCCATTGGCTCCATAGGCCTCTAGAGAGGCTCCCACGGGCTCTATAGACGCTCCCATTGGCTCCATAGGCCTCTAGAGAGGCTCCCACGGGCTCTATAGACACTCCCATTGGCTCCATAGGCCTCTAGAGAGGCTCCCACGGGCTCTATAGACGCTCCCGTTGGCTCCATAGGCCTCTAGAGAGGCTCCCACGGGCTCTATAGACGCTCCCATTGGCTCCATAGGCCTCTAGAGAGGCTCCCCCGGGCTCTATAGGCGCTCCCATTGGCTCCATAGGCCTCTAGAGAGGCTCCCACGGGCTCTATAGACGCTCCCATTGGCTCCATAGGCCTCTAGAGAGGCTCCCACGGGCTCTATAGATGCTCCCATTGGCTCCATAGGCCTCTAGAGAGCTCCCACAGGCTCTATAGACGCTCCCATTGGCTCCATAGGCCTCTAGAGAGGCTCCCACGAGGCTCTATAGACGCTCCCATTGGCTCCATAGGCCTCTAGAGAGGCTCCCCGGGCTCTATAGACGCTCCCATTGGCTCCATAGGCCTCTAGAGAGGCTCCCACGGGCTCTATAGACGCTCCCATTGGCTCCATAGGCCTCTAGAGAGGCTCCCACGGGCTCTATAGACGCTCCCATTGGCTCCATAGGCCTCTAGAGAGGCTCCCACGGGCTCTATAGACGCTCCCATTGGCTCCATAGGCCTCTAGAGAGGCTCCCACGGGCTCTATAGACGCTCCCATTGGCTCCATAGGCCTCTAGAGAGGCTCCCACGGGCTCTCTAGACGCTCCCATTGGCTCCATAGGCCTCTTGAGAGGCTCCCACGGGCTCTATAGACGCTCCCATTGGCTCCATAGGCCTCTAGAGAGGCTCCCACGGGCTCTATAGACGCTCCCATTGGCTCCATAGGCCTCTGGAGAGGCTCCCCACGGGCTCTATAGACGCTCCCATTGGCTCCATAGGCCTCTAGAGAGGCTCCCACGGGCTCTATAGACGCTCCCATTGGCTCCATAGGCCTCTAGAGACTCCCCACAGGCTCTATAGACGCTCCCATTGGCTCCATAGGCCTCTGAGAGGCTCCCACAGGCTCTATAGACCTCTACAGCTCCCATTGGCTCCATAGGCCTCTAGAGGCTCCCACGGGCTCTATAGACGCTCCCATTGGCTCCATAGGCCTCTAGGAGGCTCCCACGGGCTCTATAGACGCTCCCATTGGCTCCATAGGCCTCTAGAGAGGCTCCCACGGGCTCTATAGACGCTCCCATTGGCTCCATAGGCCTCTAGAGAGGCTCCCACGGGCTCTATAGACGCTCCCATTGGCTCCATAGGCCTCTAGAGAGGCTCCCACGGGCTCTATAGGCGCTCCCATTGGCTCCATAGGCCTCTAGAGAGGCTCCCACGGGCTCTATAGGCGCTCCCATTGGCTCCATAGGCCTCTAGAGAGGCTCCCACGGGCTCTATAGACGCTCCCATTGGCTCCATAGGCCTCTGGAGAGGCTCCCACGGGCTCTATAGACGCTCCCATTGGCTCCATAGGCCTCTAGAGAGGCTCCCACGGGCTCTATAGACGCTCCCATTGGCTCCATAGGCCTCTAGAGAGGCTCCCACGGGCTCTATAGACGCTCCCATTGGCTCCATAGGCCTCTAGAGAGGCTCCCCCGGGCTCTATAGACGCTCCCATTGGCTCCATAGGCCTCTAGAGAGGCTCCACGGGCTCTATAGACGCTCCCATTGGCTCCATAGGCCTCTAGGGAGGCTCCCACGGCTCTATAGACGCTCCCATTGGCTCCATAGGCCTCTAGGGAGGCTCCCACGGCTCTATAGACGCTCCCATTGGCTCCATAGGCCTCTAGAGAGGCTCCCACGGGCTCTATAGACGCTCCCATTGGCTCCATAGGCCTCTAGAGAGGCTCCCACGGGCTCTATAGACGCTCCCATTGGCTCCATAGGCCTCTGAGGCTCCCAGGCTCTATAGAGGCTCCCCGTTGGCTCCATAGGCCTCTAGAGAGGCTCCCACAGGCTCTATAGATGCTCCCATTGGCTCCATAGGCCTCTAGAGAGGCTCCCACGGGCTCTATAGATGCTCCCATTGGCTCCATAGGCCTCTAGAGAGGCTCCCACGGGCTCTATAGATGCTCCCATTGGCTCCATAGGCCTCTAGAGAGGCTCCCACGGGCTCTATAGACGCTCCCATTGGCTCCATAGGCCTCTAGAGAGGCTCCCACGTGCTCTATAGACGCTCCCATTGGCTCCATAGGCCTCTAGAGAGGCTCCCACGGGCTCTATAGACGCTCCCATTGGTTCCATAGGCCTCTAGAGAGGCTCCCACGGGCTCTATAGACGCTCCCATTGGCTCCATAGGCCTCTAGAGAGGCTCCCCGGGCTCTATAGACGCTCCCATTGGCTCCATAGGCCTCTAGAGAGGCTCCCACGGGCTCTATAGATGCTCCCATTGGCTCCATAGGCCTCTAGAGAGGCTCCCACGGGCTCTATAGAGGCGCCCATTGGCTCCATAGGCCTCTAGAGAGGCTCCCACGGGCTCTATAGACGCTCCCATTGGCTCCATAGGCCTCTGGAGAGGGCTCCCACTCCATAGGCTCTATAGACGCTCCCATTGGCTCCATAGGCCTCTAGAGAGGCTCCCACGGGCTCTATAGAACCTCCCATTGGCTCCATAGGCCTCTAGAGAGGCTCCCACGGGCTCTATAGACACTCCCATTTTCTCCATAGGCCTCTAGAGAGGCTCCCACGGGCTCTATAGATGCTCCCATTGGCTCCATAGGCCTCTAGAGAGGCTCCCACGGGCTCTATAGACGCTCCCATTGGCTCCATAGGCCTCTAGAGAGGCTCCCACGGGCTCTATAGATGCTCCCATTGGCTCCATAGGCCTCTAAGAGCGCTCCCATTGGCTCCATAGGCTCCCTCCCACGGGCTCTATAGCTCCATAGGCCTCTGCTCCCATTGGCTCCATAGGCCTCTAGAGAGGGCTCCCCACAGGCTCTATAGACGCTCCCATTGGCTCCATAGGCCTCTAGAGAGGCTCCCACAGGCTCTATATAGGCGCTCCCATTGGCTCCATAGGCCTCTAGAGAGGCTCCCACAGGCTCTATAGGCGCTCCCATTGGCTCCATAGGCCTCTAGAGAGGCTCCCACGGGCTCTATAGACACTCCCATTGGCTCCATAGGCCTCTAGAGAGGCTCCCACGGGCTCTATAGACGCTCCCATTGGCTCCATAGGCCTCTAGAGAGGCTCCCACGGGCTCTATAGAGCGCTCCCATTGGCTCCATAGGCCTCTAGAGGAAACTCCCACGGGCTCTATAGAGCGCTCCCATTGGCTCCATAGGCCTCTAGAGAGGCTCCACGGGCTCTATAGAGCGCTCCCATTGGCTCCATAGGCCTCTAGAGGCTCCACAGGCTCTATAGACGCTCCCATTGGCTCCATAGGCCTCTAGAGGCTCCCATTGGCTCTATAGAGCGCTCCCTGTGGGCCTGTTGGCTCCATAGGCCTCTAGAGAGGCTCCCACGGGCTCTATAGGCGCTCCCATTGGCTCCATAGGCCTCTAGAGAGGCTCCCGGGCTCTATAGACGCTCCCATTGGTTCCATAGGCCTCTAGAGAGGCTCCCACGGGCTCTATAGACGCTCCCATTGGCTCCATAGGCCTCTAGAGAGGCTCCCACGGGCTCTATAGGCGCTCCCATTGGCTCCATAGGCCTCTAGAGAGGCTCCCACGGGCTCTATAGGCGCTCCCATTGGCTCCATAGGCCTCTAGAGAGGCTCCCACGGGCTCTATAGACGCTCCCATTGGCTCCATAGGCCACTAGAGAGGCTCCCAAGGGCTCTATAGGCGCTCCCATTGGCTCCATAGGCCTCTAGAGAGGCTCCCACGGGCTCTATAGACGCTCCCATTGGCTCCATAGGCCTCTCAGGGGCTCCCCGGGCTCTATAGACGCTCCCATTGGCTCCATAGGCCTCTATAGAGGCTCCCCACGGCTCTATAGACGCTCCCATTGGCTCCATGGGCCTCTAGCAGAGGCTCCCACAGGCTCTATAGACGATCGCTCCCATTGGCTCCATAGGCCTCTAGAGAGGCTCCACGGGCTCTATAGAGCTCCCGTGGCTCCATAGGCCTCTAGAGAGGCTCCCACTACAGCTCTATAGACGCTCCCATTGGCTCCATAGGCCTCTAGAGAGGCTCCCACGGGCTCTATAGATGCTCCCATTGGCTCCATAGGCCTCTAGAGGCTCCCCCGGGCTCTATAGACGCTCCCATTGGCTCCATAGGCCTCTAGAGAGGCTCCCCCGGGCTCTATAGACGCTCCCATTGGCTCCATAGGCCTCTAGAGAGGCTCCCACGGGCTCTATAGACGCTCCCATTGGCTCCATAGGCCACTAGAGAGGCTCCCACGGGCTCTATAGACGCTCCCATTTGCTCCATAGGCCTCTAGAGAGGCTCCCACGGGCTCTATAGACGCTCCCATTGGCTCCATAGGCCTCTAGAGAGGCTCCCACGGGCTCTATAGATGCTCCCATTGGCTCCATAGGCCTCTAGAGAGGCTCCCACGGGCTCTATAGACGCTCCCATTGGCTCCATAGGCCTCTAGAGGCTCCACAGGCTCTATAGGTCTCCCATTGGCTCCATAGGCCTCTAGAGAGGCTCCCCGGGCTCTATAGGCGCTCCCATTGGCTCCCATAGACCACTAGGAGCTCCCACAGGCTCTCTAGAGCATGCTCCCATTGGCTCCATAGGCCTCTAGAGAGGCTCCCACGAGGCTCTATAGACGCTCCCATTGGGCCTCTAGAGGCTCCCACGGGCTCTATAGGCTCCCATTGGCTCCAAGGCTCCCCATAGGCTCCAAAGACCTCTAGAGGCTCCCACGGGCTCATAGAGGCTCCCATTAGCTCCCATTGGCTCCAGGCCTCTAGAGAGGCTCCCACGGGCTCTATAGACGCTCCCATTGGCTCCATAGGCCTCTAGAGAGGCTCCCACGGGCTCTATAGACGCTCCCATTGGCTCCATAGGCCTCTAGAGAGACTCCCACGGGCTCTATAGACGCTCCCATTGGCTCCATAGGCCTCTAGAGAGGCTCCCACGGGCTCTATAGACGCTCCCATTGGCTCCATAGGCCTCTAGAGAGGCTCCCACGGGCTCTATAGACGCTCCCATTGGCTCCATAGGCCTCTAGATAGGCTCCCACGGGCTCTATAGACGCTCCCATTGGCTCCAAAGGCCTCTAGAGAGGCTCCCACGGGCTCTATAGATGCTCCCATTGGCTCCATAGGCCTCTAGAGAGGCTCCACGGGCTCTATAGACGCTCCCATTGGCTCCATAGGCCTCTAGAGGCTCCCACGGGCTCTATAGACGCTCCCATTGGCTCCATAGGCCTCTAGAGAGGCTCCCACGGGCTCTATAGACGCTCCCATTGGCTCCATAGGCCTCTAGAGAGGCCCCCACGGGCTCTATAGACGCTCCCATTTTCTCATAGGCCTCTAGAGAGGCTCCCACGGGCTCTATAGACGCTCCCATTGGCTCCATAGGCCTCTAGAGAGGCTCCCACGGGCTCTATAGATGCTCCCATTGGCTCCATAGGCCTCTAGAGAGGCTCCCATGGGCTCTATAGATGCTCCCATTGGCTCCATAGGCCTCTAGAGGCTCCCACGGGCTCTATAGACGCTCCCATTGGCTCCATAGGCCTCTAGAGAGGCTCCCACGGGCTCTATAGATGCTCCCATTGGCTCCATAGGCCTCTAGAGAAGCTCCCACGGGCTCTATAGACGCTCCCATTGGCTCCATAGGCCACTAGAGAGGCTCCCACGGGCTCTATAGACGCTCCCATTGGCTCCATAGGCCTCTAGAGAGGCTCCCAGGGCTCTATAGACACTCCCATTGGCTCCATAGGCTCTGGAGAGGCTCCCACGGGCTCTATAGACGCTCCCATTGGCTCCATAGGCCTCTAGATAGGCTCCCACGGGCTCTATAGACGCTCCCATTGGCTCCATAGGCCTCTAGAGAGGCTCCCACGGGCTCTATAGACGCTCCCATTGGCTCCATAGGCCTCTAGAGGCTCCCACAGGCTCTATAGACGCTCCCATTGGCTCCATAGGCCTCTACAGAGGCTCCCACGGGCTCTATAGACGCTCCCATTGGCTCCATAGGCCTCTAGAGAGGCTCCCACGGGCTCTATAGACGCTCCCATTGGCTCCATAGGCCTCTAGAGGCTCCCACGGGCTCTATAGATGCGCTCCCATTGGCTCCATAGGCCTCTAGAGGCTCCCACCGGGCTCTATAGGCCGCTCCCATTGGCTCCATAGGCCTCTCCCAGATAGAGGCTCCCACGGGCTCTATAGAGCGCTCCCTTTGGCTCCATAGGCCACTAGAGGCTCCCACGGGCTCTATAGACGCTCCCATTGGCTCCATAGGCCTCTAGAGAGGCTCCCACGGGCTCTATAGGCGCTCCCATTGGCTCCATAGGCCTCTAGAGAGGCTCCCCGGGCTCTATAGACGCTCCCATTGGCTCCAAAGGCCACTATAGAGGCTCCCACGGGCTCTATAGACGCTCCCATTGGCTCCATAGGCCTCTAGAGAGGCTCCCACGGGCTCTATAGACGCTCCCATTGGCTCCATAGGCCTCTAGAGCTCCCCGGGCTCTATAGACGCTCCCATTGGCTCCATAGGCCTCTAGAGAGGCTCCCCGGCTCTATAGAGCGCTCCCATTGGCTCCATAGGCCTCTAGAGAAACTCCCACGGGCTCTATAGACGCTCCCATTGGCTCCATAGGCCTCTAGAGAGGCTCCCACGGGCTCTATAGACGCTCCCATTGGCTCCATAGGCCTCTAGAGAGGCTCCCACGGGCTCTATAGACGCTCCCATTGGCTCCATAGGCCTCTAGAGAGGCTCCCATGGGCTCTATAGGCGCTCCCATTGGCTCCATAGGCCTCTACAGAGGCTCCCACGGGCTCTATAGACGCTCCCATTGGCTCCATAGGCCTCTAGAGAGGCTCCCACGGGCTCTATAGACGCTCCCATTGGCTCCATAGGCCTCTAGAGGGCTCCCACGGGCTCTATAGACGCTCCCATTGGCTCCATAGGCCTCTAGAGAGGCTCCCACGGGCTCTATAGACGCTCCCATTGGCTCCATAGGCCTCTAGAGAGGCTCCCACGGCTCTATAGATGCTCCCATTGGCTCATAGGCCCCTCTAGAGTGGCTCCCACAGGCTCTATAGACACTCCCATTGGCTCCATAGGCCTCTAGAGCTCCCACGGGCTCTATAGACGCTCCCATTGGCTCCATAGGCCTCTAGAGAGGCTCCCACGACTCTATAGACGCTCCCATTGGCCCATAGGCCTCTAGAGGCTCCCACCGGGCTCTATAAGAGGCGCTCCCATTGGCTCCATAGGCCTCTGAGAGCTCCCACTCTATGGCTCTATAGGCCACTAGAGGCGGGCTCCCCATTGGCTCCATAGGCCTCTAGAGAGGCTCCCACGGGCTCTATAGACGCTCCCATTGGCTCCATAGACCTCTAGAGAGGCTCCCACGGGCTCTATAGACGCTCCCATTGGCTCCATAGGCCTCTAGAGCTCCACTGACCTCTATAGACACCCCATTGGCTCCATAGGCCTCTGAGAGGCTCCCCGGGCTCTATAGACGCTCCCATTGGCTCCATAGGCCTCTAGGGAGGCCCACAGGCTCTATAGATGCTCCCCATTGGCTCCATAGGCCTCTGAGAGGCTCCCCGGGCTCTATAGACGCTCCCATTGGCTCCATAGGCCTCTAGAGAGGCTCCCACGGGCTCTATAGACGCTCCCATTGGCTCCATAGGCCTCTAGTGAGGCTCCCACGGGCTCTATAGACGCTCCCATTGGCTCCATAGGCCTCTAGAGAGGCTCCCACGGGCTCTATAGACGCTCCCATTGGCTCCATAGGCCTCTACAGAGGCTCCCACGGGCTCTATAGACGCTCCCATTGGCTCCATAGGCCACTAGAGAGGCTCACACGGGCTCTATAGACGCTCCCATTGGCTCCATAGGCCTCTAGAGAGGCTCCCACGGGCTCTATAGATGCTCCCATTGGCTCCATAGGCCACTATAGAGGCTCCCACGGGCTCTATAGACGCTCCCATTGGCTCCATAGGCCTCTAGAGGGCTCCCACGGGCTCTATAGACGCTCCCATTGGCTCCATAGGCCTCTAGAGGCTCCCGGGCTCTATAGACGCTCCCATTGGCTCCATAGGCCTCTAGAAAGGCTCCCACGGGCTCTATAGACTCTCCCATTGGCTCCATAGGCCTCTAGAAAGGCTCCCACGGGCTCTATAGACGCTCCCATTGGCTCCATAGGCCTCTATAGAGGCTACTGGGCTCTATAGACGCTCCCATTGGCTCCATAGGCCTCTAGAGAGGCTCCCACGGGCTCTATAGAGGCTCCCATTGGCTCCATAGGCCTCTAGAGAGGCTCCCACGGGCTCTATAAACGCTCCCATTGGCTCCATTTTGCAGGCCTCTAGAGATAGGCTCCCAGGGCTCTATAGATGCTCCCATTGGCTCCATAGGCCTCTAGAGAGGCTCCCACGGGCTCTATAGACGCTCCCCATGGCTCCATAGGCCTCTAGAGAGGCTCCCACGGGCTCTATAGACGCTCCCATTGGCTCCATAGGCCTCTAGAGAGGCTCCCACGGGCTCTATAGACGCTCCCATTGGCTCCATAGGCCTCTAGAGAGGCTCCCACGGGCTCTATAGACGCTCCCATTGGCTCCATAGGCCTCTAGAAAGGCTCCCACGGGCTCTATAAACGCTCCCATTGGCTCCATAGGCCTCTAGAAAGGCTCCCACGGGCTCTATAGACGCTCCCATTGGCTCCATAGGCCTCTAGAGAGGCTCCCCCGGGCTCTATAGACGCTCCCTTTAGCTCCATAGGCCTCTAGAGAGGCTCCCACGGGCTCTATAGACGCTCCCATTGGCTCCAAAGGCCACTATAGAGGCTCCCACGGGCTCTATAGACACTCCCATTGGCTCCATAGGCCTCTAGAGAGGCTCCCACGGGCTCTATAGACGCTCCCATTGGCTCCATAGGCCTCTAGAGGCTCCCACGGGCTCTATAGACGCTCCCAGTGGCTCCATAGGCCTCTAGAGAGGCTCCCACGGGCTCTATAGACGCTCCCATTGGCTCCATAGGCCTCTAGAGAGGCTCCCACGGGCTCTATAGACGCTCCCATTGGCTCCATAGGCCTCTAGAGAGGCTCCCACGGGCTCTATAGACGCTCCCATTGGCTCCATAGGCCTCTAGAGAGGCTCCCACGGGCTCTATAGACGCTCCCATTGGCTCCATAGGCCTCTAGAGAGGCTCCCCCAGGCTCTATAGACGCTCCCATTGGCTCCATAGGCCTCTAGAGAGGCTCCCCACGGGCTCTATAGACGCTCCCATTGGCTCCATAGGCCTCTAGAGAGGCTCCCACGGCTCTATAGACACTCCCATTGGCTCCATAGGCCTCTAGAGAGGCTCCCAGGCTCTATAGACACTCCCCATTGGCTCCATAGGCCTCTAGAGAGGCTCCCACGGGCTCTATAGACACTCCCATTGGCTCCATAGGCCTCTAGAGAGGCTCCCCGGGCTCTATAGAGGCTCCCATTGGCTCCATAGGCCTCTAGAGAGGCTCCCACGGGCTCTATAGACGCTCCCATTGGCTCCATAGGCCTCTAGAGAGGCTCCCACGGGCTCTATAGGCTCCCATTGGCTCCATAGGCCTCTAGAGAGGCTCCCACGGGCTCTATAGACGCTCCCATTGGCTCCATAGGCCTCTAGAGAGGCTCCCACGGGCTCTATAGACGCTCCCATTGGCTCCATAGGCCTCTAGAGAGGCTCCCACGGGCTCTATAGACGCTCCCATTGGCTCCATAGGCCTCTCTAGAGGCTCCCACGGGCTCTATAGACGCTCCCATTGGCTCCATAGGCCTCCACTCCCAGGGCTCTAGGCTCCCACAGGCTCTATAGACGCTCCCATTGGCTCCATAGGCCTCTAGAGAGGCTCCCCGGGCTCTATAGGCGCTCCCATTGGCTCCATAGGCCTCTAGAGAGGCTCCCACGGGCTCTATAGGCGCTCCCATTGGCTCCATAGGCCTCTAGAGAGGCTCCCACGGGCTCTATAGATGCTCCCATTGGCTCCATAGGCCTCTAGAGGGCTCCCGATCTCTATAGAGCGCTCCCATTGGCTCCATAGGCCTCTAGAGGCTCCCACGGGCTCTATAGACGCTCCCATTGGCTCCATAGGCCTCTAGAAGCTCCCATGGGCTCTATAGACGCTCCCATTGGCTCCATAGGCCTCTAGAGAGGCTCCCAAGGGCTCTATAGACGCTCCCATTGGCTCCATAGGCCTCTAGAGAGGCTCCCACGGGCTCTATAGACGCTCCCATTGGCTCCATAGGCCTCTAGAGAGGCTCCCACGGGCTCTATAGAGGCTCCCATTGGCTCCATAGGCCTCTAGAAGCTCCCCACGGGCTCTATAGACGCTCCCATTGGCTCCATAGGCCTCTCTAGAGAAATCCCAGGGCTCTATAGAGGCTCCCAGGCTCTATAGACCTCCCATTGGCTCCATAGGCCTCTAGAGAGGCTCCCACGGGCTCTATAGGCGCTCCCATTGGCTCCATAGGCCTCTAGAGAGGCTCCCACGGGCTCTATAGACGCTCCCATTGGCTCCATAGGCCTCTAGAGAGGCTCCCACGGGCTCTATAGACGCTCCCATTGGCTCCATAGGCCTCTAGAGAGGCTCCCACGGGCTCTATAGACGCTCCCCATTGGCTCCATAGGCCTCTAGAGAGGCTCCCACGGGCTCTATAGACGCTCCCATTGCTCCATAGGCCTCTAGAGAGGCTCCCACGGGCTCTATAGACGCTCCCATTGGCTCCATAGGCCTCTAGAGGGCTCCCACGGGCTCTATAGATGCTCCCATTGGCTCCATAGGCCTCTAGAGGGCTCCCCGGGCTCTATAGAGCGCTCCCAGTTGGCTCCATAGGCCACTAGAGAGCTCCCACGGGCTCTATAGGCGCTCCCATTGGCTCCATAGGCCTCTAGAGGCTCCCACGGGCTCTATAGACGCTCCCATTGGCTCCATAGGCCTCTAGAGAGGCTCCCACGGGCTCTATAGATGCTCCCATTGGCTCCATAGGCCTCTAGAGAGGCTCCCACGAGGCTCTATAGATGCTCCCATTGGCTCCATAGGCCTCTATAGAGGCTCCCACGAGCTCTATAGAGCGCTCCCATTGGCTCCATAGGCCTCTAGAGAGGCTCCCACGGGGCTCTATAGATGCTCCCATTGGCTCCATAGGCCTCTAGAGGGCTCCCAAGGGCTCTATAGACACTCCCATTGGCTCCATAGGCCTCTAGAGAGCTCCCACGGCTCTATAGACGCTCCCATTGGCTCCATAGGCCTCTAGAGGGCTCCCACGGGCTCTATAGACGCTCCCATTGGCTCCATAGGCCTCTAGAGAGGCTCCCACGGGCTCTATAGACGCTCCCATTGGCTCCATAGGCCTCTAGAGGGCTCCCACGGGCTCTATAGACGCTCCCATTGGCTCCATAGGCCTCTATAGTGGCTCCCACGGGCTCTATAGACGCTCCCATTGGCTCCATAGGCCTATAGAGGCTCCCACGGGCTCTATAGACGCTCCCATTGGCTCCATAGGCCTCTAGAGAGGCTCCCACGGGCTCTATAGACGCTCCCATTGGCTCCATAGGCCACTATAGAGGCTCCCACGGGCTCTATAGAGGCTCCCATTGGCTCCATAGGCCTCTAGAGAGGCTCCCCGGGCTCTATAGACGCTCCCATTGGCTCCATAGGCCTCTAGAGAGGCTCCCACAGGCTCTATAGACGCTCCCATTGGCTCCATAGGCCTCTAGAGAGGCTCCCACGGGCTCTATAGACGCTCCCATTGGCTCCAAGGCCACTAGAGCGGCTCCCACGGGCTCTATAGACGCTCCCATTGGCTCCATAGGCCTCTAGAGAGGCTCCCACGGGCTCTATAGACGCTCCCATTGGCTCCATAGGCCTCTAGAGGCTCCCCACCAGGCTCTATAGACGCTCCCATTGGCTCCATAGGCCTCTAGAGAGGCTCCCACGGGCTCTATAGACACTCCCATTGGCTCCATAGGCCTCTAGAGAGGCTCCCACGGGCTCTACAGACGCTCCCATTGGCTCCATAGGCCAGTAGAGGCTCCCACGGGCTCTATAGACGCTCCCATTGGCTCCATAGGCCTCTGAGGCTCCCCGGGCTCTATAGACACTCCCATTGGCTCCATAGGCCTCTGGAGAGGCTCCCCGGCGGGCTCTATAGAGCGCTCCCATTGGCTCCATAGGCCTCTAGAGAGGCTCCCACGGGCTCTATAGAGCGCTCCATTGGCTCCATAGGCCTCTAGAGAGGCTCCCCCGGCTCTATAGACGCTCCCATTGGCTCCATAGGCCTCTATAGAGGCTCCCACGGGCTCTATAGACGCTCCCATTGGCTCCATAGGCCTCTAGAGAGGCTCCCGGAGGCTCTATAGATGCTCCCATTGGCTCCATAGGCCTCTAGAGAGCTCCCACGGGCTCTAGACGCTCCCATTGGCTCCATTTGGCCACTAGGCCCCACAGGCTCTATAGAGGCTCCCATTGGCTCCATAGGCCTCTAGAGCTCCCACGGGCTCTATAGACGCTCCCATTGGCTCCATAGGCCTCTAGAGAGGCTCCCGGGCTCTATAGACGCTCCCATTGGCTCCATAGGCCTCTAGAGAGGCTCCCCACGGGCTCTATAGACGCTCCCATTGGCTCCATAGGCCTCTAGAGAGCTCCCACGGCTCTATAGGCTCTATAGGCCTCCATAGACCACTAGAGGATCGGGCTCTATAGAGCGCTCCATTGGCTCCATTTGGCCTCTAGAGAGGCTCCCACGGGCTCTATAGACGCTCCCATTAGCTCCATAGGCCTCTAGAGAGGCTCCCACGGGCTCTATAGACGCTCCCATTGGCTCCATAGGCCTCTAGGGAGGCTCCCCGGGCTCTATAGATGCTCCCATTGGCTCCATAGGCCTCTAGAGAGGCTCCCGGGCTCTATAGGCGCTCCCATTGGCTCCATAGGCCTCTAGAGGCTCCCACGGGCTCTATAGAGCGCTCCCATTGGCTCCATAGGCCACTAGAGAGGCTCCCACGGGCTCTATAGACGCTCCCATTGGCTCCAAAGGCCACTATAGAGGCTCCCACGGGCTCTATAGACGCTCCCATTGGCTCCATAGGCCTCTAGAGGGCTCCCCACGGGCTCTATAGAGCTCCCCATTGGCTCCATAGGCCTCTAGAGGCTCCCACGGGCTCTATAGAGCGCTCCCGTGGCTCCATAGGCCTCTAGGGCTCCCACGGGCTCTATAGAGCGCTCCCATTGGCTCCATAGGCCTCTAGAGGCTCCCACGGGCTCTATAGAGCGCTCCCCATTGGCTCCATAGGCCTCTAGAGAGCTCCCACGGGCTCTATAGAGCGCTCCCATTGGCTCCATAGGAAGCCTGGAGGCTCCCACGGGCTCTATAGCCTCCCATTGGCTCCATAGGCCTCTAGAGAGAGCTCCCAGGGCTCTATAGACGCTCCCATTGGCTCCATAGGCCACTCTATAGGCTCCCACGGGCTCTATAGACGCTCCCATTGGCTCCATAGGCCTCTAGAGAGGCTCCCACGGGCTCTATAGAGGCTCCCGTGGCTCCATAGGCCACTAGAGGCTCCCACGGGCTCTATAGACGCTCCCATTGGCTCCATAGGCCTCTTGAGAGGCTCCCACGGGCTCTATAGACGCTCCCATTGGCTCCATAGGCCTCTAGAGAGGCTCCCACGGGCTCTATAGAGGCTCCCATTGGCTCCATAGGCCTCTAGAGAGGCTCCCACGGGCTCTATAGTCGCTCCCATTGGCTCCATAGGCCTCTAGAGAGGCTCCCACGGGCTCTATAGACGCTCCCATTGGCTCCATAGACCACTAGAGAGGCTCCCACGGGCTCTATAGAGGCGCTCCCATTGGCTCCAAAGGCCTCTATAGAGCTCCCACGGGCTCTATAGAGTGCTCCCATTGGCTCCATAGGCCTCTAGAGGCTCCCCGGGCTCTATAGAAAGCGCTCCCATTGGCTCCATAGGCCTCTAGAGGGCTCCCAAGGGCTCTATAGACGCTCCCATTGGCTCCATAGGCCTCTGAGGGCTCCACGGGCTCTATAGACGCTCCCATTGGCTCCATAGGCCTCTAGAGAGGTCCACAGGCTCTATAGACACTCCCATTGGCTCCAAAGGCCTCTATAGAGGCTCCCACGGGCTCTATAGATGCTCCCATTGGCTCCATAGGCCTCTAGAGGCTCCCACAGGCTCTAGACGCTCCCATTGGCTCCATAGGCCTCTAGAGGGCTCCCACGAGGCTCTATAGCGCTCCCATTGGCTCCATAGGCCTCTAGAAGGCTCCCACGGCTCTATAGACGCTCCCATTGGCTCCATAGGCCACTGAGAGGCTCCCACGGGCTCTATAGGCGCTCCCCATTGGCTCCATAGGCCTCTATAGGGCTCCCACGGGCTCTATAGACGCTCCCATTGGCTCCATAGGCCTCTGAGGCTCCCACGGGCTCTATAGACGCTCCCATTGGTTCCAAGGCCACTATAGAGGCTCCCACGGGCTCTATAGATGCTCCCATTGGCTCCATAGGCCTCTAGAGGATCCCCGGGCTCTATAGAGCTCCCATTGGCTCCATAGGCCTCTAGAGGCTCCCACTCTATAGGCCTCCCCATTGGCTCCATAGGCCTCTAGAGAGGCTCCCAAGAGGCTCTATAGGCGCTCCCATTGGCTCCATAGGCCTCTAGAGCTCCCGGGCCATAGATGCTCCCAGGCTCCCTCTAGAGGGGGCTCACGGGCTCTATAACACTCCCATTGGCTCCAAAGGCCACTAGAGAGGCTCCCCACGGGCTCTATAGAGCGCTCCCATTGGCTCCATAGGCCTCTAGAGGCTCCCCGGGCTCTATAGGCTCCCATTGGCTCCATAGGCCTATAGAGGCTCCACGGGCTCTATAGGCGCTCCTTGGCTCCATAGGCCACTAGAGCTCCCAAGGGCTCTATAGACGCTCCCATTGGCTCCATAGGCCACTAGAGGCTCCCACGGGCTCTATAGACGCTCCCATTGGTTCCATAGGCCTCTAGAGGCTCCCAAGGCTCATAGAAGCGCTCCATTGGCTCCATAGGCCTCTAGAGAGGCTCCCACAGGCTCTCTATAAACTCCCATTGCTGGCTCCATAGGCCACTGGAGAGGCTCCCACGGGCTCTATAGACGCTCCCATTGGCTCCATAGGCCTCTAGAGAGGCTCCCACGACCTCTATAGACGCTCCCATTGGCTCCATAGGCCTCTAGAAAGGCTCCCACGGGCTCTATAGGCTCCCATTGGCTCCATAGGCCACTATAGAAGGCTCCTCCACGGACTCTAAAGACTCCCATTTGCTCCCATAGGCCTCTAGAGGGCTCCCATGGGCTCTATAGACGCTCCCATTGGCTCCATAGGCCTCTAGACAGGCTCCACGGGCTCTATAGATGCTCCCATTGAAGCTCCATAGGCCTCTAGATCTCCCACTGGGCTCTATAGACGCTCCCCATTGGCTCCATAGGCCTCTAGAGGCTCCCACGGGCTCTATAGACGCTCCCATTGGCTCCATAGGCCACTAGAGGCTCCCTCGGGCTCTATAGGCTCCCATTGGCTCCATAGGCCTCTATAGAAGGCTCCCAAGGGCTCTGGAAAAACTCCCGTGGCTCCATAGGCCTCTATAGGAGCTACTATAAGGCTCTATAGAGGCTCCCATTGGCTCCATAGGCCTCTAGAGAGGCTCCCACGGGCTCTATAGACGCTCCCATTGGCTCCATAGGCCTCTAGAGAGGCTCCCACGGGCTCTATAGAGGCTCCCATTGGCTCCATAGGCCTCTAGAGTACTCCCCGGGCTCTATAGAGCGCTTCCCACTTGGCTCCATAGGCTCCACCATAGGCCTCTAAGGCTGCCCACGGGCTCCATTGGCTCCATAGGCCACTATAGAGGCTCCCTATAGACGCTCCCATTGGCTCCATAGGCCTCTAGACAGGCTCCCACGGGCTCTATAGACGCTCCCATTGGCTCCATAGGCCACTAGAGAGGCTCCCACGGGCTCTATAGACGCTCCCATTGGCTCCATAGGCCTCTAGAGAGGCTCCCACAGGCTCTATAGACGCTCCCATTGGCTCCATAGGCCTCTAGAGAGGCTCCCACGGGCTCTATAGACGCTCCCATTGGCTCCATAGGCCACTAGAGAGGCTCCCACAGGCTCTATAGATGCTCCCATTGGCTCCATAGGCCTCTAGAGGCTCCCACAGGCTCTATGGAGCTCCCATTGGCTCCATAGGCCTCTAGAGAGGCCCCCCCCACGGGCTCTATAGACGCTCCCATTGGGTCCATAGGCCTCTAGAGAGGCTCCCACGGGCTCTATAGACGCTCCCATTGGCTCCAAAGGCCACTATAGAGGCTCCCACGGGCTCTATAGACGCTCCCACAAACTCCATAGGCCTCTAGAGGCTCCCACGGGCTCTATAGACGCTCCCGTAGCTCCATGGCTCCATAGGCCTCTAGAGGCTCCCAGGCCTCTATAGATGCTCCCCATTGGCTCCATAGGCCTCCCATTGGCTCCATAGACCACTAGAGGCTCCCACAGGCTCTATAGACGCTCCCATTGGCTCCATAGGCCACTAGAGATGCTCCCACCCGGGCTCTATAGATGCTCCCATTGGCTCCATAGGCCTCTAGAGAGGCTCCCACGGGCTCTATAGACGCTCCCATTGGCTCCATAGGCCTCTAGAGGCTCCCACGGGCTCTATAGGCGCTCCCATTGGCTCCATAGGCCACTATAGACTCCCACGGGCTCTATAGACGCTCCCCATTGGCTCCATAGGCCTCTAGAAAGGCTCCCAAGGGCTCTATAGACGCTCCCATTGGCTCCCATGAGGCCACTATAGTGGCTCCCAAGGCTCTATAGAGGCTCCCATTTGCTCCATGGAGGCCTCTAGAGAGGCTCCCACGGGCTCTATAGAGCGCTCCCATTGGCTCCATAGGCCTCTAGAGAGGCTCCCACGGGGCTCTATAGGCGCTCCCATTGGCTCCATAGGCCTCTAGAGATGCTCCACGGGCTCTATAGCGCTCCCATTGGCTCCATAGGCCACTATAGAGGCTCCCACGGGCTCTATAGACGCTCCCATTGGCTCCATAGGCCTCTAGAGAGGCTCCCCAGGCTCTATAGGCGCTCCCATTGGCTCCATAGGCCTCTGAGAGGCTCCCACGGGCTCTATAGAGCGCTCCCATTGGCTCCATAGGCCTCTAGAGAGGCTCCCACGGGCTCTATAGACCTCCCCATTGGCTCCATAGGCCTCTAGAGAGGCTCCCCACGGGCTCTATAGACGCTCCCATTGGCTCCATGGGCCTCTAGAGAGGCTCCACCGGGCTCTATAGACGCTCCCATTGGCTCCATAGGCCTCTAGAGGGGATCCCCACGGGCTCTATAGACGCTCCCATTGGCTCCATAGGCCTCTAAAAGAGGCTCCCACGGCTCTAGATGCTCCCATTGGCTCCATAGGCCACTAGAGAGGCTCCAGACGCTCCCGGTATAGAGCTCCCATTGGCTCCATAGGCCTCTAGAGGGCTCCCCACGGGCTCTAGGCCTCTAGATGGCTCCCATTGGCTCCATAGGCCTCTAGAGGCCTCCCATGGGCGCTATAGATGCTCCCAGGTTGGCTCCATAGGCCCCCTCTAGAGGCTCCCACGGGCTCTATAGATGCTCCCATTGGCTCCATAGGCCTCTAGAAGGCTCCCACAGGCTCTATAGACGCTCCCATTGGCTCCATAGGCCTCTAGAGCTCCCACGGGCTCTATAGGCTCCCGATTTGTAGCTCCATAGGCCTCTAGAGAGTCCCCAGGCTCTATAGACACTCCCATTGGCTCCATGAGGCCTCTAGAGGCTCCCACGCAGGCTCTATAAAGCGCTCCCATTGGCTCCATAGGCCACTATAGAGGCTCCCACGGGCTCTATAGATGCTCCCATTGGCTCCATAGGCCACTAGAGAGGCTCCCACGGGCTCTATAGACGCTCCCATTGGCTCCATAGGCCACTAGAGAGGCTCCCACGGCCTCTATATACGCTCCCATTGGCTCCATAGGCCACTAGAGAGGCTCCCACGGGCTCTATAGACGCTCCCATTGGCTCCATAGGCCACTAGAGAGGCTCCCCCGGGCTCTATAGACGCTCCCATTGGCTCCATAGGCCTCTATAGAGGCTCCCCCGGGCTCTATAGAGGCTCCCATTGGCTCCCATAGGCCTCTAGAGAGGCTCCCACGGGCTCTATAGAGCGCTCCCATTGGCTCCATAGGCCTCTAGAGAAGCTCCCCTCTATAGATGCTCCCTTTGGCTCCATAGGCCTCTAGAGGCTCCCCACGGGCTCTATAGAGCGCTCCCATTGGCTCCATAGGCCTCTGAGAGGCTCACGGGCTCTATAGATGCTCCCATTGGCTCCATAGGCCTCTAGAGAGGCTCCCCGGGCTCTATAGACACTCCATTGGCTCCATAGGCCACTAGAGGGCTCCCCGGGCTCTATAAGCGCTCCCATTGGCTCCATAGGCCACTATAGAGGCTCCCACGGGCTCTATAGAGGCTCCCATTGGCTCCATAGGCCTCTAGAGAGGCTCCCACGGGCTCTATA
This sequence comes from Melanerpes aurifrons, assembly GCA_011125475.1. NCBI lineage: Eukaryota > Metazoa > Chordata > Aves > Piciformes > Picidae > Melanerpes > Melanerpes aurifrons. The sequence continues at coordinate 28,926 of WWNC01000330.1, read as the reverse complement.
GACGCTCCCATTGGCTCCATAGGCCTCTAGAGAGGCTCCCACGGGCTCTATAGACGCTCCCATTGGCTCCATAGGCCTCTAGAGAGCTCCCGGGCTCTATAGACACTCCCGTTGGCTCCAAAGGCCTCTAGTGAGGCTCCACGGGGCTCTATAAGAGCGCTCCCATTGGCTCCAAAAGGCCTCTAGAGAGGCTCCCACGGGCTCTATAGATGCTCCCATTGGCTCCATAGGCCACTAGAGGCTCCCCGGGCTCTATAGAGCGCTCCCATTGGCTCCATAGGCCTCTAGAGGCTCCCACAGGCTCTATAGGCGCTCCCATTGGCTCCATAGGCCTCTCCCATATAGGCCTCTGGGACTCCCACGACCTCTATAGACGCTCCCATTGGCTCCATAGGCCTCTAGAAAGGCTCCCACGGGCTCTATAGACGCTCCCATTGGCTCCATAGGCCTCTAGAGAGGCTCCCCGGGCTCTATAGACGCTCCCATTGCTCCATAGGCCTCTAGAGAGGCTCCCACGGGCTCTATAGAGGCTCCCATTGGCTCCATAGGCCTCTAGAGAGGCTCCACGGGCTCTATAGACGCTCCCATTGGCTCCATAGGCCACTATGGAGGCTCCCACGGGCTCTATAGAGCCTCCCATTGGCTCCATAGGCCTCTAGAGAGGCTCCCACGGGCTCTATAGACGCTCCCATTGGCTCCATAGGCCTCTAGAGAGGCTCCCACGGGCTCTATAGGCGCTCCCATTGGCTCCCATAGGCCTCTAGAGGCTCCCACAGGCTCTATAGGCAGCTCCCATTGGCTCCATAGGCCACTAGAGGCTCCCACGGGCTCTATAGACGCTCCCATTGGCTCCATAGGCCTCTAGTGAGGCTCCCACGGGCTCTATAGACGCTCCCATTGGCTCCATAGGCCTCTAGAGAGGCTCCCACGGGCTCTATAGACGCTCCCATTGGCTCCATAGGCCTCTAGAGAGGCTACAACAGAGCTCTATAGGCATCCACCGGGCTCTATAGGCTCCATTGGCTCCCAGGCCTCTAGAGAGGCTCCACGGGCTCTATAGAGGCTCCCATTGGCTCCATAGGCCTCTAGAGAGGCTCCCACAGACTCTATAGACGCTCCCCATTGGCTCCATAGGCCTCTAGAAGGCTCCCACAGGCTCTATAGAGCGCTCCCCGTTTCTCCATAGGCCACTATAGAGGCTCCCACCCCAGGCTCTATAGACACTCATATTGGCTCCATAGGCCTCTAGAGGCTCCACGGGCTCTATAGACGCTCCCATTGGCTCTGGGCCTCTAGAGGGCTCCTTTAGCTCTATAGGCCCCCATTTCCCCAAAGGCCACTATAGAGGCTCCACGGGCTCTATAGGCTCCCATTGGCTCCATAGGCCTCTAGAGGCTCCCGAGGCTCTATAGGCGCTCCCATTGGCTCCATAGGCCTCTAGAGGCTCCCACGGGCTCTATAGACGCTCCCATTGGCTCCATAGGCCTCTAGAGAGGCTCCCCGGGCTCTATAGACACTCCCTTTGGCTCCATGGAGGCCTCTATAGGGGGGCTCCCACGGGGCTCTACAGAGGCTCCCATTGGCTCCCAAAGGCCTCTCTAGTGGCTTACGGGCTCTATAGAGGCTCCGTTGGCTCCATAGGCCTCTAGAGGCTCCCACAGGCTCTATAGGCGGCTCCCATTGGCTCCATAGGCCTCTAGAGAGGCTCCCACAGGCTCTATAGATGCTCCCATTGGCTCCATAGGCCTCTAGAGGCTCCCACGGGCTCTATAGGCGCTCCCATTGGCTCCATAGGCCTCTAGAAACTCCCCGGGCCTCTATAGATGCTCCCATTGGCTCCATAGGCCTCTAGAGGCTCCCCGGGCTCTATAGGCGCTCCCATTGGCTCCCATAGGCCTCTAGAGGAGGCTCCACGGGCTCTATAGGCGCTCCCATTGGCTCCATGGGCCTCTAGGAGGCTCCCACGGGCTCTATAGGCGCTCCCATTGGCTCCATAGGCTTCTGGAGAGGCTCCAAGGCTCTATAGGCGGCTCCCATTGGCTCCATAGGCTCTAGAGGCCCCACCCAGGCTCTATAGGCGCTCCCATTGGCTCCATAGGCCTCTAGAGGCTCCCACGGGCTCTATAGAGCACTCCCATTGGCTCCAAAAGGCCTCTATAGAGGCTCCCACCGGGCTCTATAGATGCTCCCATTGGCTCCATAGGCCTCTATAGAGGCTCCACGGGCTCTATAGATGCTCCCTTTGGATCCATGTGGCCTCTAGAGGCTCCCCGGGCTCTATAAGGCTCCCATTGGCTCCTAGGCCTCTGGGGAGGCTCCCACGGGCTCTATAGGCGCTCCCATTGGCTCCATAGGCCTCTAGAGGCTCCCCGGGTTCTATAGAACGCTCCCATAGGCTCCATAGGCCTCTAGAGGAGCTCCCACGGGCTCTATTGGCTCCTTGGGCTCCATAGGCCTCTAGAGGCTCCCCGGGCTCTATAGACGCTCCCATTGGCTCCATAGGCCTCTAGAGATGCTCACGGGCTCTATAGAAGCTCCCATTGGCTCCATAGGCCTCTAGAGGCTCCCACGGGCTCTATAGATGCTCCCCGGCTCCATAGGCCTCTAGAATCCCCGCGGGCTCTATAGACGCTCCCATTGGCTACATGGGCCTCTAGAGGCTCCCGGGCTCTATTAGCGCTCCCATTGGCTCCATAGGCCTCTAGAGAGGCTCCCCGGGCTCTATAGACTGGCTCCCATTGGCTCCACAGGCCTCTAGAGGCTCCCAGGTTCTATAGGCTCTCCCATTGGCTCCATTTGCCTCTAGGGAGGCTCCCGAACTCTATAGACGCTCCCATTGGCTCCATAGGCCTCTAGAGACTCCCCGGACCTCTATAGACGCTCCCATTGGCTCCATAGGCCTCTAGAGAGGCTTCCCGGGCTCTATAGACTCTCCCTTTGGCTCCATAGGCCACTATAGATGCTACCCGCAGACTCTATAGACACTCCCATTGGCTCCATAGGCCTCTAGAGAGGCTCCACGGGCTCTATAGGCGCTCCCATTGGCTCCATAGGCCTCTAGGAGGCTCCACCCGGGCTCTATAGGCGCTCCCATTGGCTCCATAGGCCTCTAGAGGCTCCCGGAGCTCTATAGATGCTCCCATTGGCTCCATAGGCCTCTATAGAGGCTCCCACGGGCTCTATAGGCGCTCCCATTGGCTCCATAGGCCTCTAGAGAGGGCTCCCGACTCTATAGAGCGCTCCCATTGGCTCCATAGGCCTCTAGAAAGGCTCCAGCGGGCTCTATAGACGCTCCCATTGGCTCCATAGGCCTCTAGGAGGCTCCCCACGGGCTCTATAGAGCGCTCCATTGGCTCCATAGGCCTCTAGAAAGGATCCCCACGGGCTCTATAGGCGCTCCCATTGGCTCCAGGCCTCTGGGGAAGCTCCCACCGGGCTCTATAGGGCTCCCATTGGCTCCATTGGCCTCTAGAGGTCCACGGGCTCTATAGGCGCTCCCATTGGCTCCATAGGCCTCTAGAGAGGCTCCCCACGGGCTCTATAGACACTCCCATTGGCTCCATAGGCCTCTAGAGGCTCCCACGGGCTCTATAGGAAGCCCCGTTGGCTCCATAGGCCTCTAGAGGCTCCCACGGGCTCTATAGACACTCCCATTGGCTCCATAGGCCTCTAGGAAACCACAGGCTCTATAGACGCTCCCATGGCTCCATAGGCCACTAGAAACTCCCAGCCTCTATAAACACTCATATTGGCTCCATAGGCCTCTAGAGGCTCCCCGGGCTCTATAAAGCGCTCCCAAAGGCACTTGGCTCCATAGGCCTCTATAGAGGCTCCCTTCCATAGGCCTCTAGAGAGGCGGCTCCCCATTGGCTCCCAAGGCCACTATAGGCTCCCCGGGCTCTCTAGATGCTCCCATTGGCTCCATAGGCCTTTAGAGAGGCTCCCACGGGCTCTATAGACGCTCCCATTGGCTCCATAGGCCTCTAGAGATGCTCCCACGGGCTCTATAGACGCTCCCATTGGCTCCATAGGCCTCTAGAGAGGCTCCCACGGGCTCTATAGACACTCCTTTGGCTCCATAGGCCTCTATAGAGGGTCCCCGGGCTCTACAGGCGCTCCCATTGGCTCCATAGGCCTCTAGAGAGGCTCCCACAGGCTCTATAGAGGCTCCGTTGGCTCCATAGGCCTCTAGAGGGCTCCCCACGGGGCTCTATAGGCGCTCCCATTGGCTCCATAGGCTCTGAGGCTCCCCTGGGCTCTATAGATGCTCCCATTGGCTCCATAGGCCTCTAGAGAGGCTCACGGGCTCTATAGACGCTCCCATTGGCTCCATAGGCTTCTGGACAGGCTCCAACGGCCTCTATAGATGCTCCCATTGGCTCCATAGGCCTCTAGAGGCTCCCACGGGCTCTATAGACGCTCCCATTGGCTCCATAGGCCACTAGAGAGGCTCCCACGGGCTCTATAGACGGCCACTATAGAGGCTCCCATTGGCTCTATAGGCCTCTAGGCCTCTAGAGGGCTCCCGGGCTCTATAGGCGCTCCCATTGGCTCCATAGGCCTCTAGAGGCCCCCCACTTATAGGCGCTCCCATTGGCTCCATAGGCCTCTAGAGAGGCTCCCACGGGCTCTATAGACCTCCCTTTGGCTCCCTTATAGGCCTCTAGAGAGCTCCCACAGGCTCTATAGACGCTTCCATTGGCTCCATAGGCCACTATAGAGGCTCCCCATGAGCTCTATAGATGCTCATTTGCTCCATAGGCCTCTAGAAATTTCCCATGGAGCTCTATAGGCGCTCCCATTGGCTCCATAGGCCTCTAGAGGCTCCCACCGGGCTCTATAGAGCTCCCATTGGCTCCATAGGCCTCCCGGGTTCTATGAGGGCTCCATAGGCCTCTACGGGCTCTATAGACGCTCCCGTTTGGCTCCATAGGCCTCTATAGAGGCTCCCCGGGCTCTATAGGCGCTCCCATTGGCTCCATAGGCCTCTAGAGGCTTCCCACCGGCTCTATAGGCTCCCATTGGCTCCATAGGCCACTATAGGCTCCCGAAAGCCTCTATAGACGCTCCCATTGGTTCCATAGGCCTCTGGAAAGGCTCCCAAGGGCTCATAGAGCGCTCCCATTGGCTCCATAGGCCACTATAGAGGCTACCCGGGCTCTATAGACGCTCCCATTTGCTCATAGGCCTCTAGAGGGCTCCCATGGGCTCTATAGAGGCTCCCATTGGCTCCATAGGCCTCTAGAGGCTCCCACGAAAGATCTATAGGCGCTCCCATTGGCTCCATAGGCCACTAGAGTGCTCCCACAGGCTCTAGGCAGCTCCCATTGGCTCCATAGGCCTCTATAGAGGCTCCCACGGGCTCTATAGACGCTCCCATTGGCTCCATAGGCCTCTAGAGAGGCTCCCACGGGCTCTATAGAGGCTCCCATTGGCTCCATAGGCCTCTAGAGAGGCTCCCACGGGCTCTATAGACGCTCCCATTGGCTCCATAGGCCTCTAGAGAGGCTCCCACGGGCTCTATAGACGCTCCCATTGGCTCCATAGGCCTCTAGTAGCGGCTCCCGGGCTCTATAGAGCGCTCCCATTGGCTCCATAGGCCTCTAGAGGAGGCTCCCACGGGCTCTATAGAGCGCTCCCATTGGCTCCATAGGCCTCTAGAGAGCGCTCCCACGGGCTCTATAGAGCGCTCCCATTGGCTCCATAGGCCTCTAGAGGCTCCCACAGGGCTCTATAGACCTCCCATTGGCTCCAAAGGCCTCTAGAGGGCCCCCACCGGGCTCTAGGGGCTCCCATTGGCTCCATAGGGCACTATAGAGGCTCCCACGGGCTCTATAGACGCTCCCATTGGCTCCATAGGCCTCTAGAGAGGCTCCCACGGGCTCTATAGACGCTCCCATTGGCTCCATAGGCCTCTATTGAGGCTCCCACGGGCTCTATAGACGCTCCCATTGGCTCCATAGGCCTCTAGAGAGGCTCCCACGGGCTCTATAGATGCTCCCATTGGCTCCATAGGCCACTATAGAGGCTCCACGGGCTCTATAGAGGCTCCCATAGGCTCCATAGGCCTCTAGAGGCTCCCACGGACTCTATAGATGCTCCCATTGGCTCCATAGGCCTCTAGAGGCTCCCACGGGCTCTATAGATGCTCCCGTGGCTCCATGGGCCTCTAGAGGGGGCTCCACGACTCTATAGGCTCCCATTGGTTCCATAGGCTCTAGAAAGCTCCCACCGGGCTCTATAGGCGATCCCATTGGCTACATAGCCCACTGTGAGAGGCTCCACGGGCTCTATAGAGGCGCTCCCCGTGGCTCCATAGGCCTCTAGAGGTCTCCCACGGGCTCTATAGACACTCCCATTGGCTCCATAGGCCACTAGAGGGTCTCCCCGGGCTCTATAGAGCCTCCCATTGGCTCCATAGGCCTCTATAGAGGCTCCCACAGGCTCTATAGACACTCATTAAACCATAGGCCTCTAGAGGCCCCCGGGCTCTATAGAGCGCTCCCATTGGCTCCAAAGGCCACTATAGAGGCTCCCACACGGCCTCTATAGAGCGCTCCCATTGGCTCCATAGGCCTCTAGAGGCTCCCACGGGCTCTATAGACGCTCCCATTGGCTCCAAATGGGTCCACTACAGAGACTCCCACCTGTATAGCCTCCCATTGGCTCCATAGGCCTCTAGAGGGCTCCCACGAGGGCTCTATAGGCGCTCCCATTGGCTCCATAGGCCTCTGAAGAGGCTCACGGGCTTTATAAACTCCCATTGGCTCCTGGGCCTCTAGAGGCTCCCCAGGGGCTCTGTAGATGCTCCCATTGGCTCCATAGGCCTCTAGAGAGGCTCCCCGGGCTCTATAAGGCGCTCCCATTGGCTCCAAAGGCCTCTAGAGGCTCCCATTGGCTCATAGGCCACTAGACGCTCCCATTGTGGCTCCATAGACGCTCGTGGCTCCATAGGTACTAGAGGCTCCTCGGGCTCTATAGAGCGCTCCCATTGGCTCAAAGGCCACTAGATGAGAGGCTCCACGGGCTCTATAGACACTCCCATTGGCTCCATAGGCCTCTAGAGGGCTCCCAGGGCTCTATAGACGCTCCCGATTGGCTCCAAAGGCCTCTAGAGGCTCCCCGGGCTCTATAGATGCTCCCATTGGCTCCATAGGCCTCTAGAGAGGGCTCCCACGGGCTCTATAGACACTCCCATTGGCTCCATAGGCCTCTAAGAGGCTCCCACGGGCTCTGTAGACGCTCATATTGGCTCCATAGGCTTCTAGAGAGGCTCCCCGTGGCTCTGTAGACACTCCCATTGGCTCCAAAGACCACTATAGAGCACCCACGGCCTCTATAGGCGCTCCCCGTGGCTCCATAGGCCTCTAGAGAGGCTCCCCGGGCTCTATCAGCATCCCATTGGCTCCAAAGGCCACTATATAGCGCTCCCCGGGCTCTATAGGCGCTCCCATTGGCTCCATAGGCCCACTAGATAGGCTCCACAGGGCTCTATAGACGCTCCCATTGGCTCCATAGGCCTCTAGAGGCTCCCCGGGCTCTATAGAGCTCCCATTGGCTCCATAGGCCTCTAGAGCTCCCCGGGCTCTATGAAGCGCTCCCATTGGCTTCATAGGCCTCTAGAGAGGCTGTCAAGGGCTCTAAAGGCGGCTCCCGTAAACCATAGGCCTCTAGAGAGCTCCCGGGCTCTGTAGACGCTCCCTTTTCTCCATAGGCCTCTAGAGGTTCCCCGGGCTCTATAGGCTCCATTGGCTCCCATAGCCCACTGGAGGCTCCCATTGGCTCCATATAGACACTCCCAGGCTTGGCTCCATAGGCCACTAGAGGCTCCCCGGGCTCTATAGGCGCTCCCATTGGCTCAAAGGCCACTATAGAGCTCCCCACGCTCTGTAGGCCCCCATTGGCTCCATAGGCCTCTAGAGCAGCTCCCCCGGGCTCTGTTGACGCTCCCATTGGCTCCATAGGCCACTAAAAGAGGGTCCCCGGGCTCTATTAGCGCTCCCATTGGCTCCCATAGGCCTCTAGAGAGAGGCTCCCCGGGCTCTGTAGGCCGCTCCCATTGGCTCCATAGGCCTCTAGAGAGGCTCCCATTAGCTCTATAGACGCTCCCATTGGCTCCATAGGCCACTAGAGGCTCCCATGGGCTCTATAGACGCTCCCCCATTTTCTCCATAGGCCAGTAGAGAGGCTCCCATGGAGCTCTATAGAGCCGCTCCCATTGGCTCCATAGGCCACTAGAGAGGCTCCCACGGGCTCTATAGACACTCCCATTGGCTCCATAGGCCACTATAGGGCTCCCCACGGACTCTATAGGCGGCTCCCATTGGCTCCATAGGCCACTATAGGGCTCCCATGGGCTCTATAGGCGTTCCATTTGCTCCATAGGCCACTATAGGCTCCCCGAGACTCTATAGAGCGCTCCCATTGGCTCCCCTCTAGGGCTCCCACGGGCTCTATGGGGCTCCATAGGCCTCTAGAGGCTCCCACGGGCTCTGTAGGCGCTCCCATTGGCTCCATAGGCCTCTAGAGAGGCTCCCACGGGCTCTGTAGTCGCTCCCATTGGCTCCATAGGCCACTAGAGAGGCTCCCACGGGCTCTATAGACGCTCCCATTGGCTCCATAGGCCTCTAGAGAGGCTCCCACGGGCTCTATAGGCCACTAGAAGTCCATGGGCCCTGTAGCGTCCCATTGGCTCCTTAGGCCACTAGAGAGGCTATAGGTGCTCCCATTGGCTCCCACTAGACTCCCACGGGCTCTATAGGCGTCCCATTGGCTCCATGGAGCTAGAGAGGCCCATTGGCTCCATAGGTCACTCTATAGAGAAAGGCTCCACGGGCTCTGTAAGAGCCTGTCCATAGGCCACTGGAAACTCCCACGCTCCCCCCAGGGCTCTATAGAGCCATTGGCTCCATAGGCCACTAGAGAGGCTCCACGGGCTCTATAGGTGCTCCCATTGGCTAAAAAGGCCTCTAGAGAGGCTCCCACGGGCTCTATAGACGCTCCCATTGGCTCCATAGGCCTCTAGAGAGGCTCCCACGGGCTCTATAGACGCTCCCATTGGCTCCATAGGCCACTAGAGAGGCTCCCACGGGCTCTATAGACGCTCCCTCCATTGGCTCCATAGGCTCCCCGGGCTCTAGAGGCTCCCATTGGCTCTAGGCCTAGAGAGGCTCCCCGGGCTCTATAGACTCCCATTGGCTCCATAGGCCTCTAGAGAGGCTCCCACGGGCTCTATAGACGCTCCCATTGGCTCCATAGGCCTCTAGAGAGGCTCCCACGGGCTCTATAGACGCTCCCATTGGCTCCATAGGCCACTAGAGAGGCTCCCACGGGCTCTATAGACGCTCCCATTGGCTCCATAGGCCACTAGAGAGGCTCCCACGGGCTCTATAGACGCTCCCATTGGCTCCATAGGCCTCTAGAGAGGCTCCCACGGGCTCTATAGACGCTCCCATTGGCTCCATAGGCCACTAGAGAGGCTCCCACGGGCTCTATAGACGCTCCCATTGGCTCCATAGGCCTCTAGAGAGGCTCCCACGGGCTCTATAGACGCTCCCATTGGCTCCATAGGCCTCTAGAGAGGCTCCCACGGGCTCTATAGACGCTCCCATTGGCTCCATAGGCCTCTAGAGAGGCTCCCACGGGCTCTATAGACGCTCCCATTGGCTCCATAGGCCACTAGAGAGGCTCCCACGGGCTCTATAGACGCTCCCATTGGCTCCATAGGCCTCTAGAGAGGCTCCCACGGGCTCTATAGACGCTCCCCATTGGCTCCATAGGCCTCTAGAGAGGCTCCCACGGGCTCTATAGACGCTCCCATTGGCTCCATAGGCCTCTAGAGGCTCCCACGGGCTCTATAGGCGCTCCCATTGGCTCCATAGGCCACTAGAGAGGCTCCCCCGGGCTCTATAGACGCTCCCATTGGCTCCATAGGCCTCTAGAGGGGCTCCCCCGGGCTCTATAGACGCTCCCATTGGCTCCATAGGCCACTAGAGAGGCTCCCACGGGCTCTATAGACGCTCCCATTGGCTCCATAGGCCACTAGAGAGGCTCCCACGGGCTCTATAGACGCTCCCATTGGCTCCATAGGCCTCTAGAGAGGCTCCCACGGGCTCTATAGACGCTCCCATTGGCTCCATAGGCCTCTAGAGAGCTCCCATTGGCTCTAGGCCTAGAGCGCTCCCTCTATAGACGCTCCCATGGCTCCATAGGCCTCTAGAGGCTCCCACGGGCTCTATAGACGCTCCCATTGGCTCCATAGGCCACTAGAGAGGCTCCCACGGGCTCTATAGACGCTCCCATTGGCTCCATAGGCCTCTAGAGAGGCTCCCACGGGCTCTATAGACGCTCCCATTGGCTCCATAGGCCACTAGAGAGGCTCCCGGGCTCTATAGACGCTCCCATTGGCTCCATAGGCCTCTAGAGAGGCTCCCACGGGCTCTATAGACGCTCCCATTGGCTCCATAGGCCACTAGAGAGGCTCCCACGGCTCTATAGACGCTCCCATTGGCTCCATAGGCCTCTAGAGAGGCTCCCACGGGCTCTATAGACGCTCCCATTGGCTCCATAGGCCTCTAGAGAGGCTCCCACGGGCTCTATAGACGCTCCCATTGGCTCCATAGGCCTCTAGAGAGGCTCCCACGGGCTCTATAGACGCTCCCATTGGCTCCATAGGCCACTAGAGAGGCTCCCACGGGCTCTATAGACGCTCCCATTGGCTCCATAGGCCACTAGAGAGGGCTCCCACTCCCATTGGGCTCTATAGGCCTCTAGCTCCCATTGGCTCCATAGGCCTCTAGAGAGGGCCCACTAGGGCTCTCTATAGACGCTCCCATTGGCTCCATAGGCCTCTAGAGAGGCTCCCACGGGCTCTATAGACGCTCCCATTGGCTCCATAGGCCACTAGAGAGGCTCCCACGGGCTCTATAGAGCGCTCCCATTGGCTCCATAGGCCTCTAGAGAGGCTCCCACGGCTCTATAGACGCTCCCATTGGCTCCATAGGCCTCTACTAGGCCACTAGGCTCCCACGGGCTCTATAGACGCTCCCATTGGCTCCATAGGCCACTAGAGAGGCTCCCACGGGCTCTATAGACGCTCCCATTGGCTCCATAGGCCACTAGAGAGGCTCCCACGGGCTCTATAGACGCTCCCATTGGCTCCATAGGCCTCTAGAGAGGCTCCCACGGGCTCTATAGACGCTCCCATTGGCTCCATAGGCCTCTAGAGAGGCTCCCACGGGCTCTATAGACGCTCCCATTGGCTCCATAGGCCTCTAGAGAGGCTCCCACGGGCTCTATAGACGCTCCCATTGGCTCCATAGGCCTCTAGAGAGGCTCCCACGGGCTCTATAGACGCTCCCATTGGCTCCATAGGCCACTAGAGAGGCTCCCACGGGCTCTATAGACGCTCCCATTGGCTCCATAGGCCACTAGAGAGGCTCCCACGGGCTCTATAGACGCTCCCATTGGCTCCATAGGCCTCTAGAGAGGCTCCCACGGGCTCTATAGAGCGCTCCCATTGGCTCCATAGGCCTCTAGAGAGGCTCCCACGGGCTCTATAGACGCTCCCATTGGCTCCATAGGCCTCTAGAGAGGCTCCCACGGGCTCTATAGACGCTCCCATTGGCTCCATAGGCCACTAGAGAGGCTCCCACGGGCTCTATAGACGCTCCCATTGGCTCCATAGGCCACTCCATAGAGAGCTCCCACGGCTCTATAGACGCTCCCATTGGCTCCATAGGCCTCTAGAGAGGCTCCCACGGGCTCTATAGACGCTCCCATTGGCTCCATAGGCCACTAGAGAGGCTCCCACGGGCTCTATAGACGCTCCCATTGGCTCCATAGGCCTCTAGAGAGGCTCCCCGGGCTCTATAGACGCTCCCATTGGCTCCATAGGCCACTAGAGAGGCTCCCACGGGCTCTATAGACGCTCCCATTGGCTCCATAGGCCACTAGAGAGGCTCCCACGGGCTCTATAGACGCTCCCATTGGCTCCATAGGCCACTAGAGAGGCTCCCACGGGCTCTATAGACGCTCCCATTGGCTCCATAGGCCTCTAGAGAGGCTCCCACGGGCTCTATAGACGCTCCCATTGGCTCCATAGGCCTCTAGGCCCCGGGCTCTATAGGCCCCATTGGCTCCATAGGCCTCTAGAGGCTCCCGGGCTCTCCCCCATTGGCTCCATAGGCCTCTAGAGGCTCCCCGGGCTCTATAGACGCTCCCCATTGGCTCCATAGGCCTCTAGAGAGGCTCCCACGGGCTCTATAGACGCTCCCATTGGCTCCATAGGCCACTAGAGAGGCTCCCACGGGCTCTATAGACGCTCCCATTGGCTCCATAGGCCTCTAGAGAGGCTCCCACGGGCTCTATAGACGCTCCCATTGGCTCCATAGGCCTCTAGAGGCTCCCACGGGCTCTATAGACGCTCCCATTGGCTCCATAGGCCACTAGAGAGGCTCCCACGGGCTCTATAGACGCTCCCATTGGCTCCATAGGCCACTAGAGAGGCTCCCACGGGCTCTATAGACGCTCCCATTGGCTCCATAGGCCACTAGAGAGGCTCCCCGGGCTCTATAGACGCTCCCATTGGCTCCATAGGCCACTAGAGGCTCCCAGGGCTCTATAGAGGGCTCCATAGGCCACTAGAGGGGCTCTATAGACGCTCCCATTGGCTCCATAGGCCTCTAGAGAGGCTCCCACGGGCTCTATAGACGCTCCCATTGGCTCCATAGGCCACTAGAGAGGCTCCCACGGGCTCTATAGACGCTCCCATTGGCTCCATAGGCCTCTAGAGAGGCTCCCACGGGCTCTATAGAGCGCTCCCATTGGCTCCATAGGCCACTAGAGAGGCTCCCACCATGGGCTCTATAGACGCTCCCATTGGCTCCATAGGCCTCTAGAGAGGCTCCCCGGGCTCTATAGACGCTCCCATTGGCTCCATAGGCCACTAGAGAGGCTCCCACGGGCTCTATAGACGCTCCCATTGGCTCCATAGGCCTCTAGAGAGGCTCCCACGGGCTCTATAGGCGCTCCCATTGGCTCCATAGGCCACTAGAGAGGCTCCCACGGGCTCTATAGACGCTCCCATTGGCTCCATAGGCCACTAGAGAGGCTCCCACGGGCTCTATAGACGCTCCCATTGGCTCCATAGGCCACTAGAGAGGCTCCCACGGGCTCTATAGACGCTCCCATTGGCTCCATAGGCCTCTAGAGGGCTCCCACCATAGGCTCTATAGACGCTCCCATTGGCTCCATAGGCCACTAGAGAGGCTCCCACGGGCTCTATAGACGCTCCCATTGGCTCCATAGGCCACTAGAGAGGCTCCCCCGGGCTCTATAGACGCTCCCATTGGCTCCATAGGCCACTAGAGCTCTATAGCTCCCATTGGGCTCTATAGACGCTCCCATTGGCTCCATAGGCCTCCATAGGCCACTAGAGGCTCCCACGGGCTCTATAGACGCTCCCATTGGCTCCATAGGCCACTAGAGAGGCTCCCCAGGGCTCTATAGACGCTCCCATTGGCTCCATAGGCCTCTAGAGAGGCTCCCCGGGCTCTATAGACGCTCCCATTGGCTCCATAGGCCACTAGAGAGGCTCCCCGGGCTCTATAGACGCTCCCATTGGCTCCATAGGCTCCCCGGGCTCTAGCTCCATAGGCCTCCCACGGGCTCTATAGACGCTCCCATTGGCTCCATAGGCCTCTAGAGGCTCCCCGGGCTCTATAGACGCTCCCATTGGCTCCATAGGCCACTAGAGAGGCTCCCACGGGCTCTATAGACGCTCCCATTGGCTCCATAGGCCTCTAGAGAGGCTCCCACGGGCTCTATAGACGCTCCCATTGGCTCCATAGGCCTCTAGAGAGGCTCCCACGGGCTCTATAGACGCTCCCATTGGCTCCATAGGCCTCTAGAGAGGCTCCCACGGGCTCTATAGACTCCCATTGGCTCCCATTGGCTCCATAGGCCTCTTGGCTCCATAGAGAGGCTCCCACGGGCTCTATAGACGCTCCCATTGGCTCCATAGGCCACTAGAGAGGCTCCCACGGGCTCTATAGACGCTCCCATTGGCTCCATAGGCCACTAGAGAGGCTCCCCGGGCTCTATAGACGCTCCCATTGGCTCCATAGGCCTCTAGAGAGGCTCCCACGGGCTCTATAGACGCTCCCATTGGCTCCATAGGCCACTAGAGAGGCTCCCACGGGCTCTATAGACGCTCCCATTGGCTCCATAGGCCTCTAGAGAGGCTCCCACGGGCTCTATAGACGCTCCCATTGGCTCCATAGGCCTCTAGAGAGGCTCCCCGGGCTCTATAGACGCTCCCATTGGCTCCATAGGCCACTAGAGAGGCTCCCCGGGCTCTATAGACGCTCCCATTGGCTCCATAGGCCACTAGAGAGGCTCCCACGGGCTCTATAGACGCTCCCATTGGCTCCATAGGCCTCTAGAGAGGCTCCCACTCTATAGGCTCCATAGGCCTCTAGAGGCTCCCGCTCTCCCCATTGGCTCCATAGGCCACTAGAGAGGCTCCCACGGGCTCTATAGACGCTCCCATTGGCTCCATAGGCCTCTAGAGAGGCTCCCACGGGCTCTATAGACTCTCCCATTGGCTCCATAGGCCACTAGAGAGGCTCCCACGGGCTCTATAGACGCTCCCATTGGCTCCATAGGCCTCTAGAGAGGCTCCCACGGGCTCTATAGACGCTCCCATTGGCTCCATAGGCCTCTAGAGAGGCTCCCACGGGCTCTATAGACGCTCCCATTGGCTCCATAGGCCACTAGAGAGGCTCCCACGGGCTCTATAGACGCTCCCATTGGCTCCATAGGCCACTAGAGAGGCTCCCACGGGCTCTATAGACGCTCCCATTGGCTCCATAGGCCTCTAGAGAGGCTCCCACGGGCTCTATAGACGCTCCCATTGGCTCCATAGGCCACTAGAGAGGCTCCCACGGGCTCTATAGACGCTCCCATTGGCTCCATAGGCCTCTAGAGAGCTCCCCTCCAGGCTCTATAGACGCTCCCATTGGCTCCATAGGCCACTAGAGAGGCTCCCACGGGCTCTATAGACGCTCCCTCCCATTGGCTCCATAGGCCACTAGAGAGGCTCCCCTGGGCTCTATAGACGCTCCCATTGGCTCCATAGGCCTCTTGAGAGGCTCCCACGGGCTCTATAGACGCTCCCATTGGCTCCATAGGCCTCTAGAGAGGCTCCCACGGGCTCTATAGACGCTCCCATTGGCTCCATAGGCCACTAGAGAGGCTCCCACGGGCTCTATAGACGCTCCCATTGGCTCCATAGGCCACTAGAGAGGCTCCCACGGGCTCTATAGACGCTCCCATTGGCTCCATAGGCCACTAGAGGCTCCCCGGGCTCTATAGAGCTCCCATTGGCTCCATAGGCCACTAGAGAGGCTCCCACGGGCTCTATAGACGCTCCCATTGGCTCCATAGGCCACTAGAGAGCTCCCACGGGCTCTATAGACGCTCCCATTGGCTCCATAGGCCTCTAGAGAGGCTCCCACGGGCTCTATAGAGCGCTCCCATTGGCTCCATAGGCCTCTAGAGAGGCTCCCACGGGCTCTATAGACGCTCCCATTGGCTCCATAGGCCACTAGAGAGGCTCCCACGGGCTCTATAGACGCTCCCATTGGCTCCATAGGCCACTCTAGAGAGGCTCCCACGGGCTCTATAGACGCTCCCATTGGCTCCATAGGCCTCTAGAGGGGCTCCCACGGGCTCTATAGACGCTCCCATTGGCTCCATAGGCCTCTAGAGGCTCCCACGGGCTCTATAGACGCTCCCCATTGGCTCCATAGGCCTCTAGAGAGGCTCCCACGGGCTCTATAGACGCTCCCATTGGCTCCATAGGCCTCTAGAGAGGCTCCCACGGGCTCTATAGACGCTCCCATTGGCTCCATAGGCCACTAGAGAGGCTCCCACGGGCTCTATAGACGCTCCCATTGGCTCCATAGGCCACTAGAGAGGCTCCCACGGGCTCTATAGAGCTCCCATTGGCTCCATAGGCCTCTAGAGAGGCTCCCCGCTCTATAGACCATAGGCCACTAGAGGCCAGAGCTCCCCATTGGCTCTATAGACGCTCCCATTGGCTCCATAGGCCACTAGAGAGGCTCCCACGGCTCTATAGACGCTCCCATTGGCTCCATAGGCCACTAGAGAGGCTCCCACGGGCTCTATAGACGCTCCCATTGGCTCCATAGGCCACTAGAGGCTCCCCGGGCTCTATAGACGCTCCCATTGGCTCCATAGGCCACTAGAGAGGCTCCCACGGGCTCTATAGACGCTCCCATTGGCTCCATAGGCCACTAGAGAGGCTCCCACGGGCTCTATAGACGCTCCCATTGGCTCCATAGGCCTCTAGAGGGCTCCCACGGGCTCTATAGACGCTCCCATTGGCTCCATAGGCCACTAGAGAGGCTCCCACGGGCTCTATAGACGCTCCCATTGGCTCCATAGGCCACTAGAGAGGCTCCCACGGGCTCTATAGACGCTCCCATTGGCTCCATAGGCCACTAGAGAGGCTCCCACGGGCTCTATAGACGCTCCCATTGGCTCCATAGGCCACTAGAGAGGCTCCCACGGGCTCTATAGATAGGCCTCTAGAGAGGCCCCAGGGCTCTATAGACGCTCCCATGGCTCCATAGGCCACTAGAGAGGCTCCCACGGGCTCTATAGACGCTCCCATTGGCTCCATAGGCCTCTAGAGAGGCTCCCACGGGCTCTATAGACGCTCCCATTGGCTCCATAGGCCACTAGAGAGGCTCCCACCACTAGGGCTCTATAGACGCTCCCATTGGCTCCATAGGCCTCTAGAGGCTCCCACGGGCTCTATAGACGCTCCCATTGGCTCCATAGGCCTCTAGAGAGGCTCCCACGGGCTCTATAGACGCTCCCATTGGCTCCATAGGCCTCTAGAGAGGCTCCCACGGGCTCTATAGACGCTCCCATTGGCTCCATAGGCCACTCTAGAGAGGCTCCCACGGGCTCTATAGACGCTCCCATTGGCTCCATAGGCCTCTAGAGAGGCTCCCACGGGCTCTATAGACGCTCCCATTGGCTCCATAGGCCTCTAGAGAGGCTCCCACGGGCTCTATAGACGCTCCCATTGGCTCCATAGGCCACTCTAGAGAGGCTCCCACGGGCTCTATAGACGCTCCCATTGGCTCCATAGGCCTCTAGAGAGGCTCCCACGGGCTCTATAGACGCTCCCATTGGCTCCATAGGCCACTAGAGAGGCTCCCACGGGCTCTATAGACGCTCCCATTGGCTCCATAGGCCTCTAGAGAGGCTCCCACGGGCTCTATAGACGCTCCCATTGGCTCCATAGGCCACTAGAGAGGCTCCCACGGGCTCTATAGACGCTCCCATTGGCTCCATAGGCCACTAGAGAGGCTCCCACGGGCTCTATAGACGCTCCCATTGGCTCCATAGGCCACTAGAGAGGCTCCCCGGGCTCTATAGACGCTCCCATTGGCTCCATAGGCCTCTAGAGAGGCTCCCACGGGCTCTATAGACGCTCCCATTGGCTCCATAGGCCACTAGAGAGGCTCCCACGGGCTCTATAGACGCTCCCATTGGCTCCATAGGCCACTAGAGAGGCTCCCCACGGGCTCTATAGCTCCCATTGGCTCCATAGCTCCCATTGGCTCCATAGGCCTCTAGAGAGGCTCCCACGGGCTCTATAGACGCTCCCATTGGCTCCATAGGCCACTAGAGGCTCCCACGGGCTCTATAGACGCTCCCATTGGCTCCATAGGCCTCTAGAGAGGCTCCCACGGGCTCTATAGACGCTCCCATTGGCTCCATAGGCCACTAGAGAGGCTCCCACGGGCTCTATAGACGCTCCCATTGGCTCCATAGGCCTCTAGAGAGGCTCCCCGGGCTCTATAGACGCTCCCATTGGCTCCATAGGCCCCGGGCTAGAGAGCTCCCCACTAGAGAGGCTCCCGGGCTCTATAGACGCTCCCATTGGCTCCATAGGCCTCTACTAGAGGCTCCCACGGGCTCTATAGACGCTCCCATTGGCTCCATAGGCCACTAGAGGGCTCCCACCCATTGGGCTCTATAGACGCTCCCATTGGCTCCATAGGCCACTAGAGAGGCTCCCACGGGCTCTATAGACGCTCCCATTGGCTCCATAGGCCACTAGAGAGGCTCCCGGGCTCTATAGACGCTCCCATTGGCTCCATAGGCCACTAGAGAGGCTCCCACGGGCTCTATAGACGCTCCCATTGGCTCCATAGGCCTCTAGAGAGGCTCCCCGGGCTCTATAGACGCTCCCATTGGCTCCATAGGCCTCTAGAGAGCTCCCCACGGCTCTATAGACGCTCCCATTGGCTCCATAGGCCTCTAGAGAGGCTCCCACGGGCTCTATAGACTCCCATTGCTCCCATTGGCTCCATAGGCCTCTAGAGAGGCTCCCAGGCCTCTAGGGCTCCCCGGGCTCTATAGACGCTCCCATTGGCTCCATAGGCCTCTAGAGGCTCCCACGGGCTCTATAGACGCTCCCATTGGCTCCATAGGCCACTAGAGAGGCTCCCCGGGCTCTATAGACGCTCCCATTGGCTCCATAGGCCACTAGAGAGGCTCCCGGGCTCTATAGACGCTCCCATTGGCTCCATAGGCCTCTAGAGGCTCCCCGGGCTCTATAGACGCTCCCATTGGCTCCATAGGCCACTAGAGAGGCTCCCACGGGCTCTATAGACGCTCCCATTGGCTCCATAGGCCACTAGAGGCTCCCCGGGCTCTATAGACGCTCCCATTGGCTCCATAGGCCACTAGAGAGGCTCCCCGGGCTCTATAGACGCTCCCATTGGCTCCATAGGCCTCTAGAGAGGCTCCACGGGCTCTATAGACGCTCCCATTGGCTCCATAGGCCTCTAGAGAGGCTCCCACGGGCTCTATAGACGCTCCCATTGGCTCCATAGGCCTCTAGAGAGGCTCCCACGGGCTCTATAGACGCTCCCCATTGGCTCCATAGGCCTCTAGAGAGGCTCCCGGGCTCTATAGACGCTCCCATTGGCTCCATAGGCCTCTACTAGAGGCTCCCACGGGCTCTATAGACGCTCCCATTGGCTCCATAGGCCACTAGAGAGGCTCCCACGGGCTCTATAGACGCTCCCATTGGCTCCATAGGCCACTAGAGAGGCTCCCACGGGCTCTATAGACGCTCCCCAGGCTCCCAGGCTCCATAGGCCCATCCTCTAGAGAGGCTCCCCGGGCTCTATAGACGCTCCCATTGGCTCCATAGGCCTCTAGAGAGGCTCCCCGGGCTCTATAGACGCTCCCATTGGCTCCATAGGCCACTAGAGAGGCTCCCCTCTAGGCTCTATAGACGCTCCCATTGGCTCCATAGGCCACTAGAGAGGCTCCCACGGGCTCTATAGACGCTCCCATTGGCTCCATAGGCCTCTAGAGAGGCTCCCACGGGCTCTATAGACGCTCCCATTGGCTCCATAGGCCACTAGAGGCTCCCACGGGCTCTATAGACGCTCCCATTGGCTCCATAGGCCACTAGAGAGGCTCCCACGGGCTCTATAGACGCTCTATAGAGGCTCCCATCTGGCTCCATAGGCCCACTAGGCCACTAGAGCTCCCACGGGCTCTATAGACGCTCCCATTGGCTCCATAGGCCTCTAGAGAGGCTCCCACGGGCTCTATAGACGCTCCCATTGGCTCCATAGGCCTCTAGAGAGGCTCCCACGGGCTCTATAGACGCTCCCATTGGCTCCATAGGCCTCTAGAGAGGCTCCCACGGGCTCTATAGACGCTCCCATTGGCTCCATAGGCCTCTAGAGAGCTCCCACGGGCTCTATAGGCTCCCATTGGCTCCATAGGCCACTAGAGAGGCTCCCACGGGCTCTATAGACGCTCCCATTGGCTCCATAGGCCACTAGAGAGGCTCCCACGGGCTCTATAGACGCTCCCATTGGCTCCATAGGCCTCTAGAGAGGCTCCCCGGGCTCTATAGACGCTCCCATTGGCTCCATAGGCCACTAGAGAGGCTCCCACGGGCTCTATAGGGCTCTCCATAGGCCTCTAGAGGCTCCCAGCTCCCTCCCATTGGCTCCATAGGCCTCTAGAGAGGCTCCCACGGGCTCTATAGACGCTCCCATTGGCTCCATAGGCCACTAGAGAGGCTCCCACGGGCTCTATAGACGCTCCCATTGGCTCCATAGGCCACTAGAGAGGCTCCCCCATGGGCTCTATAGAGCGCTCCCATTGGCTCCATAGGCCACTAGAGGGCTCCCCAGGCTCTATAGACGCTCCCATTGGCTCCATAGGCCTCTAGAGGGCTCCCACGGGCTCTATAGACGCTCCCATTGGCTCCATAGGCCTCTAGAGAGGCTCCCACGGGCTCTATAGACGCTCCCATTGGCTCCATAGGCCTCTAAGAGGCTCCCACGGGCTCTATAGACGCTCCCATTGGCTCCATAGGCCTCTAGAGAGGCTCCCACGGGCTCTATAGACGCTCCCATTGGCTCCATAGGCCTCTAGAGAGGCTCCCACGGCTCTATAGACGCTCCCATTGGCTCCATAGGCCTCTAGAGAGGCTCCCACGGGCTCTATAGACGCTCCCATTGGCTCCATAGGCCTCTAGAGGCTCCCACGGGCTCTATAGACGCTCCCATTGGCTCCATAGGCCACTAGAGAGGCTCCCACGGGCTCTATAGACGCTCCCATTGGCTCCATAGGCCACTAGAGAGGCTCCCACGGGCTCTATAGACGCTCCCATTGGCTCCATAGGCCACTAGAGAGGCTCCCACGGGCTCTATAGACGCTCCCATTGGCTCCATAGGCCACTAGAGGCTCCCACGGGCTCTATAGACGCTCCCATTGGCTCCATAGCTCCATAGGCCACCATAGGCCTCTAGAGCTCCCCGGGCTCTATAGACGCTCCCATTGGCTCCATAGGCCTCTAGAGAGGCTCCCCGGGCTCTATAGGCGCTCCCATTGGCTCCATAGGCCACTAGAGAGGCTCCCACGGGCTCTATAGACTCCCCATTGGCTCCATAGGCCACTAGAGAGGCTCCCACGGGCTCTATAGGCTCCCCCAGGCTCCCCCATTGGCTCCATAGGCCTCTAGAGAGGCTCCCACGGGCTCTATAGACGCTCCCATTGGCTCCATAGGCCTCTAGAGAGGCTCCCACGGGCTCTATAGACGCTCCCATTGGCTCCATAGGCCTCTAGAGAGGCTCCCACGGGCTCTATAGACGCTCCCATTGGCTCCATAGGCCTCTAGAGAGGCTCCCACGGGCTCTATAGCGCTCCCATTGGCTCCATAGGCCTCTCCCAGAGGCTCTAGGCTCTCCCATCGGGCTCTATAGGCCTCTAGCTCCCATTGGCTCTATAGGCCTCCCATTGGCTCCATAGGCCTCTAGAGGCTCCCACGGGCTCTATAGACGCTCCCATTGGCTCCATAGGCCTCTAGAGAGGCTCCCACGGGCTCTATAGACGCTCCCATTGGCTCCATAGGCCACTAGAGAGGCTCCCCGGGCTCTATAGACGCTCCCATTGGCTCCATAGGCCTCTAGAGAGGCTCCCCTCTAGGCTCTATAGAGCGCTCCCATTGGCTCCATAGGCCACTAGAGAGGCTCCCCGGGCTCTATAGACGCTCCCATTGGCTCCATAGGCCACTAGAGGCTCCCCGGGCTCTATAGACGCTCCCATTGGCTCCATAGGCCACTAGAGAGGCTCCCACGGGCTCTATAGACGCTCCCATTGGCTCCATAGGCCACTCTAGAGAGGCTCCCACGGGCTCTATAGACGCTCCCATTGGCTCCATAGGCCTCTAGAGAGGCTCCCACGGGCTCTATAGACGCTCCCCATTGGCTCCATAGGCCACTAGAGGCTCCCAGGCTCTATAGACGCTCCCATTGGCTCTATAGAGCGCTCCCATCTATGGCTCCATAGGCCTCTAGAGGGCTCCCACGGGCTCTATAGAGCGCTCCCATTGGCTCCATAGGCCTCTAGAGGCTCCCACGGGCTCTATAGACGCTCCCATTGGCTCCATAGGCCACTAGAGAGGCTCCCCGGGCTCTATAGACGCTCCCATTGGCTCCATAGGCCACTAGAGAGGCTCCCACGGGCTCTATAGACGCTCCCATTGGCTCCATAGGCCACTAGAGAGGCTCCCACGGGCTCTATAGACGCTCCCATTGGCTCCATAGGCCACTAGAGGCTCCCACGGGCTCTATAGACGCTCCCATTGGCTCCATAGGCCACTAGAGAGGCTCCCACGGGCTCTATAGACGCTCCCATTGGCTCCATAGGCCACTAGAGAGGCTCCCACGCGCTCTATAGTGGCTCCCATTGGCTCCATAGGCCTCTAGAGAGGCTCCCACGGGCTCTATAGACGCTCCCATTGGCTCCATAGGCCACTAGAGAGGCTCCCACGGGCTCTATAGACGCTCCCATTGGCTCCATAGGCCACTAGAGAGGCTCCCCCGGGCTCTATAGACGCTCCCATTGGCTCCATAGGCCACTAGAGAGTCTCCCACGGGCTCTATAGACGCTCCCATTGGCTCCATAGGCCACTAGAGAGGCTCCCACGGGCTCTATAGACGCTCCCATTGGCTCCATAGGCCTCACTAGAGAGGCTCCCCCGGGCTCTATAGTGGCTCCCATTGGCTCCATAGGCCTCTAGAGAGGCTCCCACGGGCTCTATAGACGCTCCCATTGGCTCCATAGGCCTCTAGAGAGGCTCCCACGGGCTCTATAGACGCTCCCATTGGCTCCATAGGCCTCTAGAGAGGCTCCCACGGGCTCTATAGACGCTCCCATTGGCTCCATAGGCCTCTAGAGAGGCTCCCACGGGCTCTATAGACGCTCCCATTGGCTCCATAGGCCACTCTAGAGAGGCTCCCACGGGCTCTATAGACGCTCCCATTGGCTCCATAGGCCACTAGAGAGGCTCCCACGGGCTCTATAGACGCTCCCATTGGCTCCATAGGCCACTAGAGAGGCTCCCACGGGCTCTATAGACGCTCCCATTGGCTCCATAGGCCCCTAGAGATAGGCTCCCCCGGGCTCTATAGACGCTCCCATTGGCTCCATAGGCCTCTAGAGAGGCTCCCACGGGCTCTATAGACGCTCCCATTGGCTCCATAGGCCACTAGAGAGGCTCCCCGGGCTCTATAGCTCCCACGCTCCCATTGGCTCCATAGGCCACTAGAGAGGCTCCCACGGGCTCTATAGACGCTCCCATTGGCTGGCTCCATAGGCCACTAGAGAGGCTCCCACGGGCTCTATAGACGCTCCCATTGGCTCCATAGGCCACTAGAGAGGCTCCCACGGGCTCTATAGACGCTCCCATTGGCTCCATAGGCCTCTAGAGAGGCTCCCACGGGCTCTATAGACGCTCCCATTGGCTCCATAGGCCACTAGAGAGGCTCCCACGGGCTCTATAGACGCTCCCATTGGCTCCATAGGCCTCTAGAGAGGCTCCCCGGGCTCTATAGACGCTCCCATTGGCTCCATAGGCCACTAGAGAGGCTCCCCGGGCTCTATAGACGCTCCCATTGGCTCCATAGGCCACTAGAGAGGCTCCCACGGGCTCTATAGACGCTCCCATTGGCTCCATAGGCCACTAGAGAGGCTCCCACGGGCTCTATAGACGCTCCCATTGGCTCCATAGGCCACTAGAGAGGCTCCCCGGGCTCTATAGACGCTCCCATTGGCTCCATAGGCCACTAGAGAGGCTCCCACGGGCTCTATAGACGCTCCCATTGGCTCCATAGGCCACTAGAGAGGCTCCCACGGGCTCTATAGACGCTCCCATTGGCTCCATAGGCCTCTAGCTCTATAGGGCTCCCCCTAGGGCTCTATAGACGCTCCCATTGGCTCCATAGGCCACTAGAGAGGCTCCCACGGGCTCTATAGACGCTCCCATTGGCTCCATAGGCCTCTAGAGAGGCTCCCACGGGCTCTATAGACGCTCCCATTGGCTCCATAGGCCTCTAGAGGCTCCCTCTATAGGGCTCTATAGGCCTCACCCCGCTCCCATTGGCTCCATAGGCCACTAGAGAGGCTCCCACGGGCTCTATAGACGCTCCCATTGGCTCCATAGGCCACTAGAGAGGCTCCCACTCTATAGGCTCTATAGAGCGCTCCCATTGGCTCCATAGGCCCACTAGGCCACTAGAGGCTCCCACGGGCTCTATAGACGCTCCCATTGGCTCCATAGGCCTCTAGAGAGGCTCCCACGGGCTCTATAGACGCTCCCATTGGCTCCATAGGCCACTAGAGGCTCCCACAGGGCTCTATAGACGCTCCCATTGGCTCCATAGGCCACTAGAGAGGCTCCCACGGGCTCTATAGACGCTCCCATTGGCTCCATAGGCCACTAGAGAGGCTCCCACGGGCTCTATAGACGCTCCCATTGGCTCCATAGGCCACTAGAGAGGCTCCCGGGCTCTATAGACGCTCCCATTGGCTCCATAGGCCACTAGAGAGGCTCCCACGGGCTCTATAGACGCTCCCATTGGCTCCATAGGCCTCTAGAGAGGCTCCCACGGGCTCTATAGACGCTCCCATTGGCTCCATAGGCCTCTAGAGAGGCTCCCACGGCTCTATAGACGCTCCCATTGGCTCCATAGGCCTCTAGAGAGGCTCCCACGGGCTCTATAGACGCTCCCATTGGCTCCATAGGCCACTAGAGGCTCCCACGGCTCTATAGACGCTCCCATTGGCTCCATAGGCCACTAGAGGCTCCCACGGGCTCTATAGGCTCCCATTGGCTCCATAGGCCACTAGAGAGGCTCCCACGGGCTCTATAGACGCTCCCATTGGCTCCATAGGCCTCTAGAGAGGCTCCCCGGACGGGCTCTATAGACGCTCCCATTGGCTCCATAGGCCTCTAGAGGGCTCCCCGGGCTCTATAGACGCTCCCATTGGCTCCATAGGCCACTAGAGGCTCTAGGCTCCCCACTCCATAGGCTCTATAGAGCTCCCCGCTCCCATTCCCATTGGCTCCATAGGCCACTAGAGAGGCTCCCCGGGCTCTATAGACTCCCATTCCCACGGCTCCATAGGCCACTAGAGAGGCTCCCGGGCTCTATAGACGCTCCCATTGGCTCCATAGGCCTCTAGAGAGGCTCCCCGGGCTCTATAGACGCTCCCATTGGCTCCATAGGCCACTAGAGAGGCTCCCCCGGCTCTATAGACGCTCCCATTGGCTCCATAGGCCACTAGAGAGGCTCCCGGGCTCTATAGACGCTCCCATTGGCTCCATAGGCCACTAGAGAGGCTCCCACGGGCTCTATAGACGCTCCCATTGGCTCCATAGGCCACTAGAGAGGCTCCCACGGGCTCTATAGACGCTCCCATTGGCTCCATAGGCCTCTAGAGGCTCCCCAGGCTCTATAGACGCTCCCATTGGCTCCATAGGCCTCTAGAGAGGCTCCCACGGGCTCTATAGACGCTCCCATTGGCTCCATAGGCCACTAGAGGGCTCCCACAGGGCTCTATAGACGCTCCCATTGGCTCCATAGGCCACTAGAGAGGCTCCCACGGGCTCTATAGACGCTCCCATTGGCTCCATAGGCCACTAGAGAGGCTCCCCCGGGCTCTATAGACGCTCCCATTGGCTCCATAGGCCACTAGAGAGGCTCCCACAGGCTCTATAGACGCTCCCATTGGCTCCATAGGCCATAGGCCTCCCAGGGCTCTATAGGCTCTCCATAGGCCACTAGGGCTCTATAGAGCGCTCCCATTGGCTCCATAGGCCACTAGAGAGGCTCCCCGGGCTCTATAGGCGCTCCCATTGGCTCCATAGGCCACTAGAGAGGCTCCCACGGGCTCTATAGACGCTCCCATTGGCTCCATAGGCCACTAGAGAGGCTCCCGGGCTCTATAGACGCTCCCATTGGCTCCATAGGCCTCTAGAGAGGCTCCCCGGGCTCTATAGACGCTCCCATTGGCTCCATAGGCCACTAGAGAGGCTCCCACGGGCTCTATAGACGCTCCCATTGGCTCCATAGGCCACTAGAGGCTCCCACGGGCTCTATAGACGCTCCCATTGGCTCCATAGGCCTCTAGAGAGGCTCCCACGGGCTCTATAGACGCTCCCATTGGCTCCATAGGCCACTAGAGAGGCTCCCACGGGCTCTATAGACGCTCCCCCATTGGCTCCATAGGCCACTAGAGAGGCTCCCACGGGCTCTATAGAGCGCTCCCATTGGCTCCATAGGCCACTAGAGAGGCTCCCCGGGCTCTATAGACGCTCCCATTGGCTCCATAGGCCACTAGAGAGGCTCCCACGGGCTCTATAGACGCTCCCATTGGCTCCATAGGCCACTAGAGAGGCTCCCACTAGGGCTCTATAGGCCTCTAGAGCTCCCATTGGCTCCATAGGCCCTAGGCCAGAGAGAGGCTCCCACGGGCTCTATAGACGCTCCCATTGGCTCCATAGGCCACTAGAGAGGCTCCCACGGGCTCTATAGACGCTCCCATTGGCTCCATAGGCCACTAGAGAGGCTCCCGGGCTCTATAGACGCTCCCATTGGCTCCATAGGCCACTAGAGAGGCTCCCACGGGCTCTATGAGACGCTCCCATTGGCTCCATAGGCCACTAGAGAGGCTCCCCCGGGCTCTATAGGCGCTCCCATTGGCTCCATAGGCCACTAGAGAGGCTCCCACGGGCTCTATAGGCGCTCCCATTGGCTCCATAGGCCTCTAGAGAGGCTCCCACGGGCTCTATAGACGCTCCCATTGGCTCCATAGGCCACTAGAGAGGCTCCCACGGGCTCTATAGACGCTCCCATTGGCTCCATAGGCCTCTAGATAGGCTCCCACGGGCTCTATAGACGCTCCCATTGGCTCCATAGGCCACTAGAGAGGCTCCCCGGGCTCTATAGACGCTCCCATTGGCTCCATAGGCCTCTAGAGAGGCTCCCACGGGCTCTATAGACGCTCCCATTGGCTCCATAGGCCTCTAGAGAGGCTCCCACGGGCTCTATAGACGCTCCCATTGGCTCCATAGGCCACTAGAGAGGCTCCCACAGGCTCTATAGACGCTCCCATTGGCTCCATAGGCCACTAGAGAGGCTCCCACGGGCTCTATAGACGCTCCCATTGGCTCCATAGGCCACTAGAGAGGCTCTCCCAGGGCTCTATAGACGCTCCCATTGGCTCCATAGGCCTCTAGAGAGGCTCCCCCGGGCTCTATAGACGCTCCCATTGGCTCCATAGGCCACTAGAGAGGCTCCCACGGGCTCTATAGACGCTCCCATTGGCTCCATAGGCCACTAGAGAGGCTCCCACGGGCTCTATAGACGCTCCCATTGGCTCCATAGGCCACTAGAGAGGCTCCCACGGGCTCTATAGACGCTCCCATTGGCTCCATAGGCCACTCTAGAGGCTCCCAGGGCTCTATAGACGCTCCCATTGGCTCCATAGGCCACTAGAGGCTCCCACGGGCTCTATAGACTCCCCATTGGCTCCATAGGCCACTAGAGAGGCTCCCACGGGCTCTATAGACGCTCCCATTGGCTCCATAGGCCACTAGAGAGGCTCCCCCGGGCTCTATAGACGCTCCCATTGGCTCCATAGGCCACTAGAGAGGCTCCCACGGGCTCTATAGACGCTCCCATTGGCTCCATAGGCCACTAGAGGCTCCCACGGGCTCTATAGACGCTCCCCCATTGGCTCCATAGGCCACTAGAGGCTCTATAGGCTCCCCATTGGGCTCTATAGGCTCCCACGCTCCCATTGGCTCCATAGGCCTCTAGAGAGGCTCCCACGGGCTCTATAGACGCTCCCATTGGCTCCATAGGCCACTAGAGAGGCTCCCACGGGCTCTATAGGCGCTCCCATTGGCTCCATAGGCCACTAGAGGCTCCCACAGGCTCCCTCCCATTGGCTCTATAGGCCACTAGCTCCCCCATTGGCTCCATAGGCCACTAGAGAGGCTCCCATGGGCTCTATAGACGCTCCCATTGGCTCCATAGGCCACTAGAGAGGCTCCCACGGGCTCTATAGACGCTCCCATTGGCTCCATAGGCCACTAGAGGCTCTCCCGGGGCTCTATAGACGCTCCCATTGGCTCCATAGGCCTCTAGAGAGGCTCCCCGGGCTCTATAGACGCTCCCATTGGCTCCATAGGCCACTAGAGAGGCTCCCCGGGCTCTATAGACGCTCCCATTGGCTCCATAGGCCACTAGAGAGAGGCTCCCACGGGCTCTATAGACGCTCCCATTGGCTCCATAGGCCTCTAGAGAGGCTCCCACGGGCTCTATAGACGCTCCCATTGGCTCCATAGGCCACTAGAGAGGCTCCCACGGGCTCTATAGACGCTCCCATTGGCTCCATAGGCCTCTAGAGAGGCTCCCACGGCTCTATAGACGCTCCCATTGGCTCCATAGGCCACTAGAGGCTCCCACGGGCTCTATAGACGCTCCCATTGGCTCCATAGGCCACTAGAGAGGCTCCCCGGGCTCTATAGACGCTCCCATTGGCTCCATAGGCCACTAGAGAGGCTCCCACGGGCTCTATAGACGCTCCCATTGGCTCCATAGGCCACTAGAGAGGCTCCCACGGGCTCTATAGACGCTCCCATTGGCTCCATAGGCCTCTACTAGAGAGGCTCCCACGGGCTCTATAGACGCTCCCCATTGGCTCCATAGGCCACTAGAGAGGCTCCCACGGGCTCTATAGACGCTCCCATTGGCTCCATAGGCCACTAGAGAGGCTCCCCGGGCTCTATAGACGCTCCCATTGGCTCCATAGGCCACTAGAGAGGCTCCCACGGGCTCTATAGACGCTCCCATTGGCTCCATAGGCCACTAGAGAGGCTCCCACGGGCTCTATAGACGCTCCCATTGGCTCCATAGGCCACTAGAGAGCTCCCACGGGCTCTATAGACGCTCCCATTGGCTCCATAGGCCACTAGAGAGGCTCCCCGGGCTCTATAGA